>CAWUFW010021206.1:0-127661 GCA_963921515.1 Calotriton arnoldi
TGCAGGGGTGGAAGCCACAGATGTGAAATTGCCAATGTAAGTAGGAAACCCATTGCCAAATACTGAACACATGACACCCTCAGATGCTGCTATTGATGACATGGATACACCACATGATAGGACACATTCCCCCTGGACCACATGGGTTCCTGCACAGTAACACTTCATAATCATGAGACCAGATATCACCATCACTGCAGCAAGGGCATGGTTAGCTGCACCAACAACATGTACATCTGAAGCATGAGCACTAGAGAAAAGAAAGTTGCTTTATTCAGCATATGTGTTGAGGCCAAACGAAGTCCTGAAAAAAGAGCAAAGGCCAATGGCCAGTCCATTGTCTAAGTTCAAACAGGGTGACACTGGCAGATGTCACCCTACGCATGCCTGCACAATACCAGGGACAATCCACTAGGAGGGGCAACCGGGGGGCAGGCCAGGCACCGCAGGGACAGGATCAGGGCTCACCAGGGGGAGTCAGGGAAGGGGTGGTGGGTGCTGGAGAGCCACTGACAACTGCAGTGGAGGTGTCTGACATGGTGTGTGCCGGCACAACTGGGGGGCATGACACAGATGTCGTGGGTGCCGGCACAACTGCAGTGGACCCTGCAGATGGGGTGGACAGGTCCGCCACTGCAGTGCCCAAGTCAGACAGGGCGGTAGTGGACTCCACTGCAGTGCCTACCTCCAGGGGAGGAGAATGGGGAACAGGCAAGGTGGGTTGGACAGAGGGGGAGGACACCCTCACCACATCAGTGGCACAGACAAGCGCAGCGGGGGGTGTGGTGCTGGGAGAGCAAGTGGCAGGGGGAGAAGGCCGGAGCATCTTGGGGATGGTATATCTGTGGGTGGGGGAACCTGGGGCAGGGTGTGGTGGGGGCACCTGTGCAGTGGGGGCCTGAGGGATGGAGGACGGAGACCTTGTGCCTGAGCTGCAGGGCGGTGGCGGGGTCTTGCTCTTAGCACTCCGGGGGACTTGCGGGTGGGGGCCTCAGTCCGTCTGCGCCTGGGGGAGGGTGTCCGGGGGCGAGGGCACTCTGCTCCGTGTGGGTGGGCTTCCTCTTCCCCCGGGATGCTGGAGCAGCTTCATCGGTGGGGAAGAGGCCGAGGTCACAGAGGAAGAGCTGCTGTGACTTTGGGGTTGCAGGTGAGGCAAGGGAGGGTGCTTTGGAGGGAGAGGGAACTGAGGACTGCGCAGTGCATGTGGATGCGTGTGTGTGTTCCAGGGCCCCATCCCCTGTGAGTCTGGCTTCAGTCCCCTGAATGTGCTTGCGTGTGCGTTTTGTCATTGGCGTGTGTGTCAGTGTGCTGGATGTGTGTGTGCTGGTGTGTGCCAGTGTGTGTGTGCCTGGGATGGGTAAGGTGCTGGGGAGTGTGGATGGAGCAGAGGCAGGAGGGGTGAGGGACCGTTTGAGGAGGGACACTGCTGCCGTCAGGGAGGAGTCCATGGACCTATTGCCCCTCTGTAGGTCAGACATGCCCGATGAGATGCCCTCCATGAACGACACCAGCTGAGTCAACAGCGCGGTGTGCGCATGGAGGACACTCAGCATGGCTGTCTGCCCTACATGGAGCTGGCGAAGGAGGTACACAGACTCCTCACTCAGGGCAGCAGGGGACACAGGGGCAGGGGGTGCGGTGCCTGGCCCAAAGGAGACACGCTCCCGGACATGGGAGCCTCCACGGACCTGGGGAATGGGAGCCGATGGGAGGGCGGTGGTGGTGCTGGTGGTGGCGGGGACAGCAACACTAGCTGGGGTGTGGTGGCTGCTGACACCCGCCTCCACAAGGGAGTCATCCTCCGAGTTGCTCTGGTCCTCAGCTGAGGTGGATGCTGCTGAGGACTCCTCGGTGTGGCTCCCCTCGCCCTCCGTGCCACTGGGTCCCTCCGACCACTCCTCGGCTGCTGACCCAGTCTGGCTCTCCGGCTCCTCCTGGTCCGTGGAGCTGTCCCCTTCCGTGGCCGTGGATGTATCTGCAAACAATGGGGAAACAGACAGACATCAGTCACCTGCACATAACGCACACACCACTGTGAGCACAGCACATCCCAGAGCAAGCCCTGGCATCATTAGTTGTACATTGCTAAAAGTGCACTAATTGAACAGGAGAAGTCAATTGTCAGTCTGATGCCAAGCATGGCACTCACATCCCACATGGCCTTGCACCCATCTGTCTGGTGTCTGTTGGATTGCAACACCCCAGTGTTGACACATGCACCAAGTACACAGTAGTTGGACAGTGCAGAGGACACGGTGTGGACACATCACAGCTCTTGCCACTGAGTCAGTACAGGTTTACGGATGTAAGGGATGCCCAGAGTCAAATAGGAAATGCATGTGATGCATACCAGCGACAGACACCATGATGCACCCATGTCCTGATAGCCAGCGCCACTATGGTGTGCATGTAGCACATGTCACTCCCCTGCAGGATCACCAATCAGTAGACACATGCCATGGCGGAGGCATGACTGCAAAGTCATACATCACTGTCTCAGTGATGTATGACTTTGCAGCCAGACAACAACACTCTGCACTGTGTCACAATAGTAGGTCATGGGGAATGCAAGTCCTGGAGCTGCACAAGTGCACATGTACATCCCCCCACAACACATCCTCTTAACCCTCATCTGTCCAGGTCATACCTATTGGACATATGGGAGACCTGTGACACTACCCTACATGTCAGAATACAGGCATTGTGTAAGCAATGGACCCACCCATGATGCCCACCACAGAGTCAGGGAAACAGATGCTGTCTCCCACCTTGAGTCAAGCAAACTGCAAGGACACAGTCCTAAGTGACAGAATTCCCTGCATGTAAGGGCCACACCTGGGTATCAGATGAGGAGTGGGCAGTGCACAATAGAGGGACATGGCTCCTGGACAACATGACTGCTGTACTGTGGCAGTTCAACCTGGCCCGAGGAGGGCACATAACATGTTAGACAGAGTACACAGTGCAGTCTTTGACTCACCCCCTCCTTGCTGCTCTCTGGCCTTCAGCTGCCCATCCAGGTCTGGAAAGACCACCGCCAGGATCCTGAGCATGTGGGGGGTCAGGGTCCGTGTTCCGCCCCTCCTGCGAGGAGGCGACAGCTTCAGCTGGACCCGTGCAATCCTCCGGGTCCAGCCCCGAAGGTCCTGCCACCTCTTTTGGCAGTTGCGGATCCGGCGCTTGTAGACCCCCACGGACCGGACAGCCCGGACGATGTCCTTCCAGATCTCATGCTTCCGATGGGCAGAAGCCTGTCAGGATGACAAAGTGATAAGGACATTACTACACATGCAACATATCCGTGCATGACACAGTTGCATATACATGTCGCAATCACAGGGGCACATGGTGTACCCAGGCAGTGCACGGCTGCCCATGGACAGTTTTCCAGAAGTCACTACATGGTATCATAGCATGGGGAGTAAAACCCTGTTCAGAAGCACTGTCACTGCACCATACCTGTCCAGTGCAAGTCACTACACACTATGGGGGGTGACAACTACTCAGTGAGCCTGCTAGCCAGTGGTGTGCTGACTCTCAGCCTTGCTAGTCAGACAAAATGCACATTCAGAAAGGCAGTGCACAGAACACTCACCTGCTCCCCTGGTGTCCCATACAGCTTGCTGTACTGTGGAAGTAGGCTGTCCAGCAGGGCCTGGTTCTCTTCAAGGCTGAAGGCTGGGGCTCTCTCCACAGTACGTGCCATTGCAGGGTCCAGAGGGGCAGAGACAGCAGCAGTGCAGTGGCAGATGTCGTCCTGGAGCATGTAGTGCAGGCAAGTGGGCTCTCAGGGGAACATGCAGCAATATATATGTGCTGGAGAGGCAGATACTGTCCCTTGTGTCCAAAGTGATAGGTCCAAGTCGTTTGCATCTTCTGAATCTGGCCAATCCATGGAATAGCAGCACCAAAACACGCCCACAGCATCCTTCAAATCTTCAACTTCATGACATACATGATTTTGCAACATTGTTGTGGGTGACCAACTGATTTTCCAGCAACCGACTCGCTCGAATATTCGAAAACGCGTCCGTTGCCAGGCAAGCCCATTGTCAATGGGTGCGCACCGATCGGTCCATTGAGGTACAACGCGCACAGGGGTACAACGCGTACCCGCACACATTGAAAGCAATGGGCCGGCCGGAGGCACCGATCGGTCCATTGCTGTTCAACGCGCACAGGGGTACAACGCGTACCCAGCACACATTGAAAGCAATGGGCCGGCCGGAGGCACCGATCGGTCCATTGCAGTACAACGCGCACAGGGGTACAACGCGTACCCGCACACATTGAATGCAATGGGCCGGCCGGAGGCACCGATCGGTCCATTGCTGTTCAACGCGCACAGGGGTACAACGCGTGCACCGCACACATTGAATGCAATGGGCCGGCCGGAGGCACCGATCGGTCCATTGCTGTTCAACGCGCACAGGGGTACAACGCGTACCCGCACACATTGAAAGCAATGGGCCGGCCGGAGGCACCGATCGGTCCATTGCTGTTCAACGCGCACAGGGGTACAACGCGTACCCGCACACATTGAATGCAATGGGCCGGCCGGAGGCACCGATCGGTCCATTGCAGTACAACGCGCACAGGGGTACAACGCGCACCCGCACACATTGAATGCAATGGGCCGGCCGGAGGCACCGATCGGTCCATTGCTGTTCAACGCGCACAGGGGTACAACGCGTACCCGCACACATTGAATGCAATGGGCCGGCCGGAGGCACCGATCGGTCCATTGCAGTACAACGCATCACTGTACATGTGACTGGCATATGTCAGCATGCCTGTCTCAGATGGACATATGCCAGCCACAGATAGCTCCCAGGGAGTGAGGGGCACACCTACATCACGACAGCCTGTCCAAACCTTATCATAAGGCATGTAAGGCTGCATTTCCTATTGTGTGTATGTTGGTGTACATGTTGTCCTGTGGGTGTCACCTGTGGGCAGCCACCCCCAGGCTGTGCACGTGTTCATGGGGACAGGATCATGGGTGTTACGTGTACGTGACCACTGTGATGTGCAACTGTTCATATCTGTGCATGTGCCATGGTCACATTTCACAGTGGTGTTTGTGTATGTCATGTCACATACCCCGTGAGTCCCATGTGGGACGGTATGTTTGAGCCAGGGTGTCCCAGTGGCACAATAGTGATGGCCCTCCACAGTCTTTGTGCATGTAGTGTTTACAATGTCTCTGATTTCATGTGCACAATGGGAGACAGTCTCCACATCCACGTTGTGTGTGCATGGACTCTGATGTTGTGCGTGTGTGTCACAGACGTCCATGGCTCTCCTGCCATGGCAAGTGTGGCCACTACCTGTGGGGGTCATGTTTGTTTTGTTGTGGTGTACACATGATACTCCAGGTGATGCCAGTGTCCATGTGGCATTACAGGGTCCCTGGGAATGTGCCTGTCGTTGAGCTGTGGTGCCTGGGGCACATCTGTCCTCACATGTCACTGGGGGGTGACTGTGACACAGCATCATGATATCCAATGGGCCAAACAGGGACAAATTGATGCCACCTGTAGGACCGTGTTGACAGATGTTGGCCATGTATGTACCATGAATGTCGTTCCGGTACTGCACACTTCATGTAGTTGTGCCTCATGATGATGTATGTTGGGATCTTGAGTGTGTTCAATGCCGCATATGTGGGGTGACTGACGATCTTGCTTACTTCTCCTCTGCACTGCAGGGCTCCTGCTGTCCATCGGCCATTCCCAGACCTGGCAACGATGGTGGAACGGGACAGCATCCGACGGTACCGCTTCACCAGGCAGCTGATTGAGGATTTGGCAGTGCAGTTGTCCCCACATTTGCAGCCTGGCCGGCCGTATCCTACAGCGCTGACCCCCAAGGTGAAGGTGATGGCAGCCCTACACTTCTTTGCCACCGGTACCTTCCAACATACTGTGGCGTCTGCTGGTGGGATGTCACAGACCATGTTCAGCCGTGTGCTCCGCGATGTTTTGGCGGCAATGTTGCTCTTCCTGAACCGGTACATCTATTTCCCTAGACTGCGACGACTCACTGACGTGAAGAGTGACTTTTATGCCCTGGGGAGGATGCTGCATGTCATTGGCTCCATTGATGGGACACATGTGGCTTTGGTACCACCACAGGCCCAGGAGCAGGCCTACAGGAACCGCAAGCACTACCACTCGGTCAATGCACTGGTGGTGTGTCTTGCAGACATGACCATCACACACGTGTGTGCCCGTTTCCCTGGTTCAGCACACGATGCCTTTGTGATGAGGAGTAGTCGCATCCCCAGGTTGATGGCACAGATGCAGAACCAGCGTGCCTGGCTTGTCGGTGTGTACTGACTTTGTGCCATTGTGTGTGATCTGATCTGTAGTATTCCGCCCACTTTTCCAAGTCAGCTGATGTGCACTTGTCTGTCCGTAGGTGACTCGGGATACCCCAACATGCCGTGGTTGCTGACACCCCTCAGGAACCCTGTGACACCTGCCCAGATGCGCTACAATGAGGCACATGGTCGGACCAGGAGAGTGATTGAGCGGACCTTTGGTCTCCTGAAGAGCCGCTTCCGCTGCCTGGACAAGACCGGAGGGTCCCTCCCATATGCCCCTGCGAAAGTGTGCAAGATTATCATCGTCTGCTGCATGCTCCACAACCTGGCAGTGCGGAAGGAGTTGCCTCTCATCCAGGATGACGATGACCAACATCCGCCACCTGTGGAGGATCCTGGCCTGGACCACGATGCCAGTGACGATGATGATGATGATGGTGATGGTGATGTCCGCACACAGCTCATCACCAACTTCTTTAGCTGAATGTGAGTATCCTGAGGTGTCATGTGAATGATGTGAGTTGGCATGATGTGTGGGTGGTGCTCTGGTGCTGTTGGAGTGTGTCCATGGGCTACTTGACAGGATGTGTGTTGCGATGTGTGGTGACAGGTGGGCTGTACTCCCCAACAGTGTTGACATGCTAACTTGGTTCTGGGTGGGTATCTTGTAACATGTATTGTGCATGAGTTTTGCTGTTCTGTCCTGTACTGCATTGCTTTTGACTGTGTGTCATTTCTGTCCTTCACAGGGTACTTTCAGATTCGTTTGGTGAACTGTGTCCACCGACGACGTGATTGCACATCCAGGCTGGTAGCTGTTGTGTCCCTACAGGTGATGTGCGCCACACCCATGGACTTCCTTCAGTCTACAGTTGTTGACTGTGTGCCCGCTGCCAGGTGGGATTACCTTGCATCTGTAGTGGTTACAGCATGTTGCAACTGTGTAATAAACCTGTGCTTCACTTTGTGATGTGCGTTGTCTGTGGTCACACATTTGACTGCCATTTGCTTACTGCACCTGTGGGCTACTTGACTACAACTGGGAATGGGTGTGGTGTCTGTGCATTGCACCGTCTTCCCTGGCAACATCAGTGTAGGCAATGAGTCAGATGGCCTAGGTGTGTATGTGTTGTGTAGCCCTGGTGGTGTGTCTCCCTCATATGTGTCACGTTGCCTGTACTCACATGCCTGTGTTGTCCTTGCTGTTGCAGTTCGCATACACTGTGTAATTTTGCAGTTCATCATCCCCATAACAGCACCCACGTTGGAATCACGACAGAGGCAAGTATGGTGTATTAGTGTGTTTATTGTGATAATAGTGCATAGGATGGATTGTGCTGTACATGAATCTTGCAATCCCAAGTTCCTAGATGAATAGAAAGTCCAGGTAGACAGGATCCCCAGTATCGGGGCCACTGTTGTCTGACACATTGTTCCAACTTATACTCCCCATGCAATGTGTGGGAGTAGTGTTGCCATCAACAGGGTGAACAGTCTGTGCACAAAGGCGAAAATCCAGAACAGGTTCAGGCTTCCTGGGAGTTGCGCTTGGCCATCAGCCTCTCACTTTCCCCTCCTCGGACGACCCCTCTTCTTGGGGGGCCCTCAAGTGCAGGCTGCTGCGGTGCAGGGGACTCTCCGCCAGAGTCCTCCTCCCTCCCTGTGGCAGTTGCAGTTTGTTCGGTACCAGATGTTGTTGGCACACAGGGAGGTGTGGACTGGTTGCTGTTCATCTGGCGGAGGCATTGTAAAATGTCCCTGTGCACCGCCGTCATCTCATGTAGTACATCCCACTTGGACTCCACGCGGGTCATGTGGGAGTCCACACGTGACATGTGGGAGTCCACACGTGACATGTGTGACTCCACTTGGGACATGTGGGAGTCCAAGCGGGCATGATGGGCAGCCTGCTGCTGTTTAATGTCTCTGAGGAGCCCCACTACCTGGCTGAGCTCTCCGGTGCTGGACTGGTACGCATCAGCTATGCGTACCAGTTGTGGGTCTTCATGCACACCAGCAACGTCTGCAAGCAGCGACCTCTGTCTCCCACCCCTCCCACCACCCCTGCTGACATGTGCAGTGTGTGCAGTTGCACGCACAGATAACCCTGGTCCACCTTGGGGGTTGGTGGTGGTGGTGGTGTCCATGGCCCCAGGTTGGTCCAGGGTCACTGCGCTGGTGTTGTTCCTTATTCTGTCCATGTCGGCAGGGATGGTATTCGTGGTGACAGTCGTTGGAGGGGTGGGTGCAGGGGGTGCAGCTGGTGGACCTGCTGGTGCTGCAGCTGGTGGTCCTGCTGGTGCAGCATGTTGACTTGCACCGGATGTGCCAGGTTGTTCTTCATCGTCCGAGGAGGACAGAGGCTGTACTGACGCCAGTGAGCTCGGCATCCTCTTGAGCCTGGGACTGGGACTCCTCAGCGTCTGCTGCTGTGTCCCTATCATCACCTGTTTTTGGGAGACACAAACAATGTATGTCATGTTTCTGCAGGCATCAGTGGTTGACACACCTGACAGTTGTGACTGTGCCTCGGGGTGCGGGCCTGTACATTGTATTGTCCTAAGTCGTCACAGTCAGGGGTTGATATTGGTGTGGCACATTGTCCTGCATTATTTGGGCATTTCTATGTATTCTCTGGGGTGTGAACATGGTCTGCATTGATTGTGTTTGGTTGACAGCCAGACCTCCTTCCCACCCACCCACCCACCCAGTCAGTTATCCCACCATGGAACGTGCTTGCATTGCAGGGAGTGTAAGTTGTCTCTCAGGATGTCAGTCAGTGGTGTCCTGCTGTTTGTTGGTGCACAGTTGGCAGCAGGGCCTTGTGCTCCCCACAGCAGTAGCCAGTGTCAGCCATCTTGTGAGTCCTTCTCCACTCCCTGTGATGTGAGCATGGTTCAGGGTGGTGTTGATGGGACAGTTGTGGGGGTGAGCTATGTCTGTGACTACGTCTCCCATCATGCTATTGCCTCCACCCCCTTCCCAGCATGCCCATGCTTCCTTCCTTTTGACTCTGCTTCCCTGTGGGGTGGGCTGGCTGTGCTGACAGGATGGCTGGGAGTGTTGTCCTGGCAGTTGTTTGGCTAGGAGTCCCAAGAGTGTCCCTGTGCTTCACACAACATAACCCAGGGTGGTGGTGCTTTGTGGGATCTTGTGTTAGGATGGACGGCATTGCATTCTACCAGGTGGGTACTGTGGAGTTTGTGTTGGGGGGTGTGAGGGGAGGTGCTGGTGACTATAGTCAGTGCTGCAAGTCCCCCTTCCCACCCAGCCAGCCAGATAGCCCACCATGGAACGTGCTTGCATTGCAGGGAGTGTAAGTTGTCTCTCAGGATGTCAGTCAGTGGTGTCCTGCTGTTTGTTGGTGCACAGTTGCCAGCAGGGCCTTGTGCTCCCCACAGCAGTAGCCAGTGTCAGCCATCTTGTGAGTCCTTCTCCACTCCCTGTGATGTGAGCATGGTTCAGGGTGGTGTTGATGGGACAGTTGTGGGGGTGAGCTATGTCTGTGACTACGACTCCCATCATGCTATTGCCTCCACCCCCTTCCCAGCATGCCCATGCTTCCTTCCTTTTGACTCTGCTTCCCTGTGGGGTGGGCTGGCTGTGCTGACAGGATGGCTGGGAGTGTTGTCCTGGCAGTTGTTTGGCTAAGAGTCCCAAGAGTGTCCCTGTGCTTCACACAACATAACCCAGGGTGGTGGTGCTTTGTGGGATCTTGTGTTAGGATGGAGGGCATTGCATTCTACCAGGTGGGTACTGTGGAGTTTGTGTTGGGGGGTGTGAGGGGAGGTGCTGGTGACTATAGTCAGTGCTGCAAGTCCCCCTTCCCACCCAGCCAGCCAGATAGCCCACCATGGAACGTGCTTGCATTGCAGGGAGTGTAAGTTGTCTCTCAGGATGTCAGTCAGTGGTGTCCTGCTGTTTGTTGGTGCACAGTTGGCAGCAGGGCCTTGTGCTCCCCACAGCAGTAGCCAGTGTCAGCCATCTTGTGAGTCCTTCTCCACTCCCTGTGATGTGAGCATGGTTCAGGGTGGTGTTGATGGGACAGTTGTGGGGGTGAGCTATGTCTGTGACTACGACTCCCATCATGCTATTGCCTCCACCCCCCTTCCCAGCATGCCCATGCTTCCTTCCTTTGACTCTGCTTCCCTGTGGGGTGGGCTGGCTGTGCTGACAGGATGGCTGGGAGTGTTGTCCTGGCAGTTGTTTGGCTAAGAGTCCCAAGAGTGTCCCTGTGCTTCACACAACATAACCCAGGGTGGTGGTGCTTTGTGGGATCTTGTGTTAGGATGGAGGGCATTGCATTCTACCAGGTGGGTACTGTGGAGTTTGTGTTGGGGGGGTGTGAGGGGAGGTGCTGGTGACTATAGTCAGTGCTGCAAGTCCCCCTTCCCACCCAGCCAGCCAGATAGCCCACCATGGAACGTGCTTGCATTGCAGGGAGTGTAAGTTGTCTCTCAGGATGTCAGTCAGTGGTGTCCTGCTGTTTGTTGGTGCACAGTTGGCAGCAGGGCCTTGTGCTCCCCACAGCAGTAGCCAGTGTCAGCCATCTTGTGAGTCCTTCTCCACTCCCTGTGATGTGAGCATGGTTCAGGGTGGTGTTGATGGGACAGTTGTGGGGGGGCAATATGTGTGACTGCGACTCCCATGATGCTATTGGCTACACTGACTTGGCCAGCATACACAGAATTCCTTCCTTTGAGTGGTCTTCACTGTGTGTTGGTGTTGTTGTGGTGGCTACATGTGTGGATGTGTGTGTTAGTTCTATTTGTGCCACTGCCTAGCTGTAGTTGTGGTTGTGTTTGTACATGTGTTGGCACAGTTGGATGTGACTTTTTTGATGGCATGTGTTGTGTTTATCTGACTGACATACACATTTTGGGATGATTCTGTTCTAGTTGCTGTGTAATTGCTATGTCTGCATGGTTTGACTCTCCCCTTGACAGTGATGTGTGTGTTTTGTGGCAGTTTATTGTGTACATTTGTTGTGTACTCACCAGGCTCTGGGATGTTCTCTAGTCCATATACGCTCACTGGCGGAAGGATGGCCCGCACCTTCTCCTCCCAGGGCCTGAGGTATATTGGCTTGGCAGGAGGGCCACTGCCGGTCTGTTGGCTGTTGCTGTAGTCTATCTTCAGCAGGTCCCGTACCCTCCTGCGCACGTCATACCACCTGTTCTGGATGTCCGTCTTTGTGCGCCGACATGATGATTGGGCGTTCACCCTGTTGATGATCCTCTCCCACATCTTGGTTTTCTGCGACATGGGGGTCTGTTGGACCAGAGTGCCAAACAGCTGTGGCTCCACCCTGAGGATCTCGTCTACCAGGACTTCCAATTCACAATCTAGGAACTTGGGATTCTTCTTGGGGGCATGGTGATGGGTGGTGATGGTGAGTGATGTGTGTGTTGGTGTGCAGGTGAGGGTGTGTGAGTGTGTGTTTTGCTGGGTGTATGTGAGGTAGGTATTTGTTGGTGTGCTGATGGTGTGTGGCTTGTGTGAGGGATGAGCTGTGGGTGTGTGGTTGCTTTCTCTTGGGTGCTGGCAGTGAAATGGCATTTGCAAAGGCTCATGGTAGTGATTTGTGTCCTTTATATAGGTGGAGTTGTGGGTGTGTCTTTGTTCTCTGTCCCCACCCCCCCAGTGTTTATTGGCTTGGTAATTGCTTGTTTGGCCTTTTTTTGGTTGATTTTTCCTTTGTGCTGTTTGTGTATGTTGGAAACGTTCTTGTGACCGAGTCGGACCCTGCATTGGTCTCGTACGGTGTTTTCCGTTTCGTCCACGCTGTGTTTGTGCAGTTTTGTATGCTGCGTACGCGTCGGTCGCGGTGTATTGTGTTGCTTCGGCTCGGTTTTGTATGCGTGTCGGTCGTACGGCTTGTCCTCCGTCCGACTCGGTCGTGTTTTTCGCGCCTTGCATCGTACTTTGCGGGTTGGAGTTGGCGGGTACGATTCGGTCGGATTTGTTCCGGGTGCGTGTCGGTCGGTTGGATTCGCGTGTTTTTCCGGCCGGATTGCTATTTTCCGAGCGGCTCGGTCGGTCGGCTTGGTTTCCTGACGTGTCGGTCGGATTTATCGCGGCTTGCATCGTACTTGGCGTGTCGGGCGCCACTGGTACGTGTCGGTCGGTATTTTTTCCGGATCCGAGTCGGTCGGTGCTTTTTCCGGCCCGAATCGGAATCGACCCCTAAGTGTTTTGTCAGCATGATCTTTTGTTTCCCATTCACTTTAAATCCCAAAAGGACTGATTGATTTTTTTCATGTAACCATATCACATCAGTATTAAACACCACCTTTTTAGGTTGAGGCTAGGCAGCGCGCATGCGCTGTTTACAAGACATGCAGTAATCAGTCTATGGGCTTTAAGCACACTCATGTATTGCCATTTGTGCTTATCTTCAATGCTTTCTATTAATTGGTGCATTTTTCTAAATGTCCCTCCTTTGTTTGCTTAGTTCCCTCCCCGGCGATTTCACTAAGAGAACATTTTTGTTGGCCATCATACTACGGTTACGCGTCTTCACGCTTCCTCCTGTTACAGTGTGTGATGGCCCCTCCTCCCGTCTGGAGTCTGGGCATTGCAGCCTTCCTTAGTTAGTGTTGCTTTGGTTGTCCATAGCTGGCGCCGAAAACAAAGCAAGCATTATATGCTTCCTCCTGTTACAGAGTGTGGTCTGGCCCCTCCTCCGGTTTGACATGTGGGCATTTTGCTGAAAGCTTCTCTGGGAGCTGAAAGAAAGCACGTTTTTTTAAACCATATTTATTTGCTTATACATGCGCTGCAATGTGACAAACAGTTCTTTAGAGGTTGTGTTGGTTTGCTAAAATAAAGTACTGGGTTATTTTACACTTGTTTCTAAATTTGCAAATGGAGCGTATTGTCAAAATTATTTGGCAAACATTTACTACAATGTAACAGTGTTTAATTTGGTGGTCGGGTTTGTGTGTACAATTAATTATAAATTCTCATGTTGAAAAGTGCCTCGCTGGTTTATTAAAGGTGGTGTGCCTTTTTAGATTATTTAGTATTTTCATTCTGAAACAGTTTATTAGGAATGGAGCATGTAGGCACATTGATACGCATTTTTGTTTCACAAATGAGCAAATAAAACATAATAATGTCAAGGATGCGTTTATGTATTACAATAGTGCACTATTTACTAGTTAGATGTATGCTTCATCACAAGTAAAAGGTAATCCCGTCCAGGTGTAGCTGCGGTGCTAAATGGGCTATGTTTGCGGAGGAATTGCCTTTCGAAGGACCTGGCATCAGCGGTACAGAGGCTGTTATTGCTCAGGCAGTGGCCTTCTAAAAGCTGCGCACCATTTTCTAAGCTATTGTTTATTTTAGGGGAAAAAACCAATTTTAATAAAGCCTTCTTAATGCGGCATTGGAAGGATTCGTTTTAGAAATAAAGTTATGTGTGTCCAATATTTACTAAAGTTCATAGTTACTATCTATAAATTGGTGAATTGTGTATAGAAAAAAGGGCACTAATTCAACGTGTACAGCTGTGGCTGCGGGCTGTAGGGTCCGTGCTGGTGCCGAAAACAAAGCAAGCAGTGTGGCTTTTTTTTCTTTATTACGCCCTTCTGAAGGTTTTGAAAGTGAATCACTGCCAATAGAAAGACAGCGTGTTTTTATTTAATGTATATATTTACTTTGGGAACTGTTTCAATATATGAGAAATGGAGCCTGTTGGATGAAAGGTGATTTGCTAGTTATAAAAGGCGGCGTGCCTTTTAAGTTTATTTCCTATTTGTAATCAGAAAAGGTTTATTAGGAATGGAGCATCTAGGCACATTGTTTTGCATTCTAGTTGCACAAATATGAACGAAAATACATTTATATCTATTTTCTTTGGGAACTGTTTCATTCTATGAGAAACGTAGCCTGTTGGGCGAAAGGGGCTTCGCTAATATCTAAAAGGCGCCGTGCCATTATAGTTTATTTTGTATTTGTAATCAGAAAAAGTTTATTAGGGACATTGTTTGGCATTTTTGTTGCACAAATACTAAAATAATATATATAATTATGTCAAAGGTGCACTTGTGCATTACAATAGTGCACTTTTTACTTTTTACATACGGTTAGTAAAATGCTTTATATTAAATAAAAGGTCATCCTGTCCACGTGTAGCTGCGGTGCTCCGCTGGCCATGCCTGTTATGGGCTACCCTGGGGTGGAAGGGAGGTTAGGACGTCCACTCGGCTCCGCTGCTGATCAAACGGTCACAAGTATCCCCCGAATGTAAACTAGTTGGCTCAAGCATATTCTGGCCCCCTCTTCGTCACACACAGTGCTCCCCAACTTCTACTGCCCTTCCAGCCCAGCTCAGGGGTGTCTATGCGCTAACTCAGGAGCTTGCAGCAGCTCCAAACTGTCCCAGTATGAGCTCTGTCGCTAATAATATATATCGACATCTCCAGTTTAAAATTGACACTTTTACATTATGTTTACATTTTAGGATACATTGCTGCATTTTGGTTATATAATTTTTTTAATGAAACATTAAATAAATGGCTTTATAAAGTACATTTGCGTACACTACACAATTTATATATTTGCTTTCAAAGACCCACTGGTACATTTGTATAAAGTTTTTAAAAAAATCCAACTTCTCTATTTAAATCCGTAAATAACTTGCCTGTAGGCTACCTAATTAATACATTGACATTCTATTACACGTTGCAACATTTTGTCAATGCCGTTTATTATACTAACATTAGGGACGTGATCTGATTATATGCGGAAAATCACTCCATACTTTCTACTCTGCTAACACACTATCTTAATTGTTGCCATACTGGCGTATGGGGACATTTTATAAATATAGGCAGAGCTGCTAGCTGCTTCTTTGGGCCCAGTGGTAATTCCTCATTATAAGTCCTCTAAATACTGCTGCTAGCTGCGACTCTAGTCCCATCGGTTATTCTTCATTCTAAGTCTTCTACACTGCTGCTAGCTACATCTCTGGTCCAGTTGGTAATTCCTCTATTATAAGTCCTCTAGGGAGTGGTGCTAGTTGCTTCTCTGGTCCTATTGGTAATTACTCATTTTTATTCCTCTAGACAGTGTTGCACCTGCTTCTCTGGTCCCAGTAATAATTCTTCATTCTAAGTCCTCTAGGCAATGCTGCTGCCTGCTTCTATGGTCCTGCCGGTAAGGCTTCATCCTAAACCCTCTAGACAGTGCTGCTAACTGCTTCTTTGGTCTAAGTGGTAATTCCTCATTCTAAGCCCTCTAGACTGCTGCTAGCTGCTTCTTTGGTCCTGCCAGTAATTCCTCATTATAAGTCCTTAAGGCAATGATGCTAGCTGCTTTTTTGGTACCATTGGTAATTAATTATTTTTATTCCTCTAGACACTACTGCAGCTTCTTCACTGGTCCCAGTGGTAATTCCTCATTCTTAGTCCTCTAGGCAGAGCTGCCAGCTGCTACTTTGGTCCCTGTGGTAATTCCTCATTCTAAGTCCTCTAGACAGTGCTACTAGCTGCTGCTCTGGTCCCAGTGGTAATTCCTCATTCTTATTCCTCTGAGTAGTGATTCAAGCTGTTCTCTGGTCCAGTTGGTAATTCCTTATTCTAAGTCCTCTACACAATGGTGCTAGCTGCTACTCTGGTAACAGTGGTTATACCTCATTCTTACTTCTCTAGACAGTGCTCATAGCTGCTTCTTTGATCCCGTAGGTAATTCCTCATTCTTAGTCCTCTAGGCAGTGGTGCAAGCTGCTGTTCTGGTCCCAGTGGCAATTCCACATTTTCAGTCCTTTAAACAGTGCTTCAGCTGCTTCTCTAGGCAGCGCTTCTAGGAATATATGACGTTACAACGCATTCCATTACAACGCGGTATTTTACATCGTGGTTGTTACAACGCAAGTCGTTACAACGACTTGCGCTGGAGGGCGCTGGACTTAGGAATAGTATGATTTACTATTCCAACTCCAGTCTACGTACAGTAAGGGAAGGTGTTGGAATAGTAAATCATACCATTCCTTAGGTTAGAGCGCCATCCAGCGCAAGTCGTTGTAACGACTTGCGTTGTGAAAACCGCAATGTAAAAGCATCGCGTTGTAAAAGTTGCGTGGTAAAGGATGTCTCCCCGCTTCTAGCTGTTTCTCTGGTCCCATCAGTAATTCCTTGTTCTAAGTCCTCAACATCACTCAGCAACACCTCAGCATCACTCAGCACCACTTAGCACCACCTCAGCATCACTCAGCACCACCCCAGCATCACTCAGCCCCACCTCAGCATCAGCACAGCACCACCTGAGAACTAGCACAGCACCACCTCAGCATCAGCACAGCACTATCTCAATATCAGCACAGCACCACCTCATCAGTGCACCACCACCAGTGCAGCACCACCTCAGCATCAGCACAGTGCCACCTCAGAACAAGTGCAGCATCCCCTCAGCACTAGCGCAGCACCACTTCAACATCAGCACAGCATAACCTTCGCATCAGTGCACCACCACCAGCGCAGTCTCACCTCAGCACCAGTGCAGCATCACCTCAGCATCACCTCAGCACCAGCAAAGCACCAACTCAGCATCACTCAGCATCATCACAGCACCACCTCAGCATCAGCACAGCACCACCTCTGCATCAGTGCACCACCACCAGCGCCACCCCACCTCAGCACCTGCGCAGCCCCACCTCAGCACCAGCGCAGCCCCACCTCAGCATCAGCACATCACCTCAGCACAGCACCAACTCAGCATCACTAAACACCACGCAAGCACAACCGCAGCACCACCGACTCAGCACCACAGCACCACCTCAGCATCGCCTCAGGGTCACTCAGCACCACCTCACTCTGCCCTCAGAATATAGCATCTGTTGATGCTCCCCTAGTGTCCACCTGCAACTCGTATTGTAATTCAGATACTATTTCCCAACATCCACCATCCCATTGTTTGTCCCTCCCACCACCATAAAAAAAATATATATAACAAAGAAGCATTACAACAGGTAAAAAGAAATTGCCAGCATTGCAAGGACAAGAAAAATAGAAGACATTTTTAATATTAATTATTTTTTTAATTCGGTAGTTACGTTGTATACAATGTCTTCTTGGGTATATATATATAAGGTAACAAAACTGCTTATAACACTATTTTATTATAACTTTTCAACATGCTGCACAGCAGCCACAATGCTCTACAACATAGCTTATAAACATTGCCAAAGCCAATAGCTCTGGCTAAACACTTATAAGGTCCCAAGGCGAGACCTATTGGCTATGCAAATGCTTGTCTGAGAGAATGGTTATGATCTAAATGAAAACGGGACAACAAAATCAGCTGTAAAACTGTTCTTTCCAAGGACACTGTGCCTCAAAGTTACATTGTAGTAACTTGGAACTTAGGGGCATATTTACAAGCCCCTTGCGCCACCAGAGAGTCATTTTTTTTAACGCTCCGGTGGCGCAACATGCTGCCCCATATTTCCAAGGCCACGTAAAGCCACGCTTAATGGCTTTTCATGGCCTAGTAAATATTGCCCCCTTTCACTATGCATGAAAGGGGAGTTCCATGGGTGTTGCTGTGGGTGTTTCCACGCAACACCCATGGATTTTGACGCATTCCCAGATTTACAAGGTTTCGTAAACATGGGAATGCGTCAGAGTCTAATGCCTCCCTAGGGGAGGTGTAAAAGTGACTCAACTAGGAGAAATACCTTTATTTCACCTCGTTTTTTCCTCTTTCTATTTGTGCTGCATTCTGCAGCACACACAGAAGGAGGAAAAAACATGAATGATTGTTTTTGTGCTGGAAGGTGTCCCTTCCTGCACAAAAACAATCTTCCCTGCAACGCAGGCACCCTTGCACCATGGTGAAAGGGTACCTGCTTTGGCGCTAGGCAGCCTAGTGTGCACCAGCGCAGAGGAAAGCACTAGAATGTGTAGTATTGTTGTAAATATAACGCATCCCTGCACTTTCCTAATGACGCAGCTCGGTGCAGAAAGATGGCTTGCAGGCCTGTGCTGCGTCATTATCTTGCAAATATCCCCCTTAGTCTAGAAATTCTGGCTGTAGAAACTCTTCATCCATACGGTGATGATATACCAATCAAAGGTTTGTGATCTGATCTTGAAATAAATTTATGTCCCAAACATACTACTTATATTGATCTAGTAACACACACCAGCAAGTCATTATTGCTCAAAAACTGCATATTTTAGCTAAGTAGTGTTAAGAGTTATGGATGCAAAAGCAATATTTCTCTCAGTAGTGTATGTATATTGGGGAAAATGGCACCCAATCCATATGCATTGGCATCAACAGGAATAACACTCATTATTGTGTTCTGGAAGGTTTGAGATTGGGGACATGACCATGGCAAATTTTACAGATTCAAAAGTTTTATTTTGTTGTTCTTCCCACGTGAACGTTTGGCCATGCGTAATAACATCCTGAGCAGTCCCATAATTGCTGCTAAATTCTCAATAAAGCAGGTGTAATATTCACACAGACCTAGAAAGTTGTTCCTCTTTGGAGTTCGATGGGGGCTTGTTTGATGGCATCAGCTAGAATAATTTTAGGAACCACACCTTCCTTGGAAATAGAATGACCAAAATAGTAAACTTTTTCTTGAGCTAGAACACATTTCCCAGTGTTAAATTCAAACCATCATTTTCTAGGCAATAACAAACTTCTAGAATTACATAATGATCGTCTTTCAGTTTTGAGAAAATCATCATATCATCCTGAAACAGTTTGACCGATTAATCCAGATCATTAAATAGTTCGAACATTGCTCTTTGGAAAACGGATGAAGTGGGTGTTAACCAAACGGCATTCTTTTAAAAAGAACCATCCAAATGGAATAATAAAAGTGGTAAGTAACCTGGATCCAGAAACCAACCTCACTTGATGGTATGCAGCTCCAATACTGAAATAAATTTGGCTCCATATAGCATAGTCAAAGTTTCATTAATGCTTGGTGAAAGGTGATTGTCTTTAAGTATACATTTTTTCAGTACTGGCAAATCGACACATAGGTGCAGTTTACCATCAGTTTTTTTACAAGACTATTAGAGAAACCCATTCGAAAGATTCACCCTCCTCAATACCATCATTATTGACCTCACCCTCCCGCATTTCCTGTAGCTCCTTCTTTACTCTAATTGGCACCCCTCTCATTGTCTGTTTGACAGGAACTGCTTCTACTCTAATGATTATTTTATGTTGGCAACCCGTCAACTTACCTAAATCACCTGAGAATACATCTTCAATTTTTCTCGTAAGCCCCTTCAACATTTCATCATCAGAGATTTGTTTGGTAACCAATACCTGCTTGGAAGAACAGGGATTGATTATTATTCCCAATCTAGGCTGGTCTCTCTACCCCAGTACACCCACTTCTTTTGTTGCAACATATATTTTAATTCAACCTTACCTACCCTTAAATTTGACTTCTCCAGCGAAGTATCCTAAGATGTCAATTTCTTTCCCATCAAAAGTAACAACCTCGACATCAGGTGAGGGTAATTCCAAAACAACATAATTCAATTTATGGTGAAAATATTCTTTGGTGCGAATAGTAAATGGGGAGCCTGAATCTGCCATGAATTCCAATTCCTTTCTACTCGAACGAATAATCCACCTTGGGGGCGGGGGGGCATGGGGGGGCTCAACTCATCCTCATCTTCCCTACTACAAGCCATATTTCTCACTATGATAATCCACTCAAGTTCTTTAGTACACTCATTATTATTCATTTGTGTCAATCCCACTTGTGCTACTGCCCCTCTGTATCCCTTTTTCTTTTCTCTACACAGCTGCAGGTTTCACTAAGAGCCGGACACCTTAAATGAAGCAACGTGCAATTTAAAATCACATCTGTAACATGAAATATGTCCCTCAAATTTTACTTCTTTCCATTTAATGTTTGAACTACCAAGAACTCCAACTCATAAGCCTCCATCTTGTTCTGATTTACGTCTTTCACCTAAAACAAGGATTGCACTGTGGCCTGGATGTGGGGATTACTTTCTCCAATTTGGCATCACCCACAATGCTTCTTGGATCTTCCTAGAATCAGCATGGTCCATTAATGGATCCTTAATCGTTTCATCTTCTGGCTCATTAAAATTATATGAATGAGCTAACTTCGTAAGAGCTGTGAGAAATTCATCAATAGGTTCATTTTGGCTTTGTGTTGTAGTATACAAATGATACCTTTCCAAAGCACTACTATTAGTAGGCTTGAATCTGAATGGCTTCATCAAACTGAGTATGACGGTGTCATCTTTGACATAAATTTCTCTCTTCTAGAACACATTTCCAAAACTATCTCCATGTTTCCTTCTTCTAAAAACTCTGAAGAAGGTTCTCACATGCATCCCTATGGATCACATGAAAACTGTCATCCTTGCCATTAATGGCGAGAACAGATTACTGCAATACAATCTTTCCTGGATTCCCTAAAAAACATTTAACCTACAGGCCATTCAAAATGCTCAGTTTGCCTACTATTAGATCTGCGAAAATTTGGTCACATACCACTTCACCTCAAAAACTTCAATTGGCTCAGCACTGAGCAAAAAATATGTCACTTCAAAGAACTTTGCTTTTGTAATCGAGATACAACAGATGCTTGAAACATATGCTTTCACACGCAAACTTTGCTCGCTCTATGTGAATCTTCTTTCTTCCCCATCATCAGAGGCTGGGAGGATGTTTTTTTATTTTCCTGTGAAGGCATAGATTCACCTCACATTTAGTCTTCAGGAGACAACTAAAAACCTAGCTGTTCTCCCACTGATATGTATTTCCTTTACTTCCTGTGTTTCTCCATTTTACTCTACATCGGTCATAGTGCCAGGACATCCTTTTTAGGATAACAACAACCTTTGATTTATTCATTACAGGGTCTTGCCACTGGGTATGTTTTCTCTAGATTTTTAATTGCGCTTTAGTGCTCAAGAATTCTTTTTTGCAAAGGAAAAATCAATGTAGCTACATATTTTTTGCAGGGGCAGATCATTACACATACAATGTAAAGGTATATATTGTTTGATCTATGCCATTCAAGGCCGGCTTAAGGGTAGTGCGACAGGTGCGGCTGCACTGGGTGCTGACCTGTAAGGGAGGAGGGGGGCACTGATCTCGGGGGGGGGGGGAGGAGGCACTGTGTTTAGCAATAACATAGGATTTAAAAGCCCCTGCTGCAGAGTTCCTTGTGCATCCAGCTTTCAGGCAGCAATAAAATGTCAAGATACCTCTTATGATTAATATTCCTGCTAGAGAGAGAGGAATCAGAGTTTTTGTCTAGTGGCAGCGTTGACTCTCCATAAAGTAGCTCAGAAGGTTAATATGCCTGCTGCAAAGAACAGATCTGTATTTTATGTGGATAGCTGAGTGGATTAGTAAAGCCAGCCTTTACCGGCGCTTTAAAACAAATTAAATGTATTTGAGAGAGGGGTTATGGAGAGATGAGGGAGTCTTTTGCCGGGTGGTAGTAAGGGAATCCTTGGAGGAGGTCATGTGGAGGGGTGCCAAAATGGATTGTTGCACCGGGCCCCACCTGTTTTAAAGCCTGCCCTGATGCATTTCTAATTATTTGGTTTCTTATATTCTCTAACATCTTTTGCATTCATGCAGGCATTACAATGTTGGCATCATTACAAACCAGTTCTTTCATTTAACAACGTACTTTTCCTTTTTCTTTCTCCGTATCACTGTGTATTGTTGGTCTCCAATTGATCACACCTTTCTGAGTGTGACCTGTGCTCTCATATCAATCATGTCTTTAATGATCTTGCCTGAATTTAGAACCTTCAAATGTTTCTTTAGTAGTTTCATAATCTTTTGATTTTCATAGCTTAATTTGGTTATTTTTCTGATTTATTCCTTGTGTCTTTTCTCAGACTGGGGATTTCTATTATTAATTCCCTTCTTTCTTTGGATACAACTATTTTTATTGCCTGCTGTATGAATGTGTGGGAATAACTTTTTTTACTGATTCACTGAATCAGGATTGCTGATTTTTTTCATATCTTCTGTACTATTACTTTGAAATGCTCTCAGAAAGTCACCAGTTGACTTTTGGAGGAAGGCTTGTAGAATGAAGTAAACTGTTACCAGCTTTTGCTTTTTTGTAGCTCTGCCTATATTGTTCCTTGTGCAACAGTTAGTTTTAGATCTAAGTATGCTACTTTGTTTGTACTGATTTCACTGGTAAAGACTATATTTCAATAATTCTATGTCAATTTGTTGCAAAATTCTTTGGCTGCATCTTCTGTTTCATTCAACAAAATATATAGATCGTCTATATAGCTAAACCAAATGTTGACATGGTCGTATGCATTTAATTTTCCTCTCTCTGCACAACCTTCTTTTCCTAGCAGCACCAGCCCATACGCAAATTTACCTAACTAGAACAACACATGCGTGAATTGCATTGCCCACAAGCTGGTGGTTGTGGGCTCTGCAATGGTTGTTTTTAATTTGGCAAAGCTTGTGATATGTTTTTTTCAAACGTATTGAGTGCATATTCAGGTAGTGTTCTGAAGATCTGATCACATCTCTGTGTCTGATACTTACACACACATCATATTGTGATTAGTCTATATCCACAATTACATTCTGTGCACTCAATTTTGTTGCTATAATCTGTGCTGCCTCTTATATATGAGGGTAAATCTTTGAAACTCTTGCTGGACAATTATCTACAAGGACCAATTTCTTTACTGATTTGGATAAGGTTGGCCTTATTTCTAGCATGCCACGGTGAGTGAAAAAACGATGGACTGGAATTTGATCTGAGTGATTGCCAGTGACGACATTAATTCATGCACAAAATCCATGCCGTTGTTTTTTGTAGCCAAAAGGTGAGGTGACAGGAACCAGCACTCTATTCAGTATTCCCTCTCTCTTCTTCAACGTCACAGATGCCTACGCAGACTCAGGAAGTGGTAGAAGTTGAATGTCTTCCCACCTTACCTGCTCTGTGCACTGTTGAGAGCAGCCTGCAAAGGCTGAGAAGGGGTTGTTGAGTTTCATTCAAGTTGGCAGTTTTCACATGAGCAGTGGCTCATGGCTCCAGGATCATGGGTATCAATGGGGCTGGCTCTCTACTGGAGACTGTATCTTCTTCTCCTAAGGGTGAGTGCTGGCTTATCCTAACAGCAGACTACTGCTCTACATGGTTGGTACCCGAAGTAGAGAGCACTCTAATGACAACCAGTAGCAAACTCTCTAAGCAAGTGTTTTACTATCTTCTAAAACTCCTGTTGTTGCCTGGATCTGATGCTTTACATCCTCCCAATGGCAGAGCAGAGTTTTCACTGTCCTTCAGTGGTGGGGCTGGCCCTCATAATATGTTCCCTATTTGAGCCATAGAGATACAGTTACCCTTCTCTTAAAGAACCATGTAGCCAGGCAATATAACCAAAGTGACCAGGGCTCTTTAAGTAGAACATGCACATCTGCTGATCTGTCAGGGTCCAACATCCAAAGTCAGGTGGATTTTGAGGAATTTTGGTCTAACATGTTGTTGCCTGAGAATTTCCAAGTGCCCAAGGGGACTTCAGTGCTGGCTGTGGTTTCCTTTTCAGAGATGGTCATGTGTGAGTTTGTCTTTCCAGGTTTGAGATGGCCTGGCCTTCACTGGTGAGGTGATGTTTGATACCTTCTCTACGAGCCTTTTTACCACAACTGGTTATTGTGACAAGTGATCCTTCAAAGGGAGTAACTCAATGCCAAGACATCCTGTATGTCCGGTACTCGTTCACTTATACTTAGGAACTGCCAAGTTAACAATTGCTTTTTCTGACAGGTAATGGCCCATAAGGTGACCTCATATCAAAGTTTGGATGGTTGTAAGAAATTGCATACATGTTGAGGGGGGTGAAACCCTACTCAAGCAGCAACCACAATCCTTGTCAGGGTGAGGCACAAGCAAACCCCATATTAACTTGTGCTCAACCCTATGGTACTTTGGCATAAAGCAGTCAGGCTTAACTTAGAGGCAATGTGTAAAGTATGTATACAGCACTTCAAAAGTAATAAAGAAAAAACACAACACAAGAAAACTCTCACACCAATTTAGAAAAATGGAGTACATTTTAAAAAATGGAGTACATTTTAATAAATAAATCAAGACTAAAGCAACAAAGAAATTCAATCAATAAAAACATAGATATGCAGCTTTAAAGATTTCAGTAAAAATAGTGCCAAAAAGCACAAAGCGCCAACTGTGGATATCTGGTTGTGCCGGACCGGGACAAAGTCACAAGTTCAGGCCGACTGTAATAAAGCACGGGACAGCTACAGGGACCCAGTTAAGCCCGATGAACAAGAGTACCTTAAATCCTGGTTGCGGAGTATTGCGAGGTCCTGCGCCGAGGATGCATTGTGCAGGCGAGGCGTAGCGGCAGTTCTGAGGAGCTATGAGAGTGCGATGTGAGAACCTGTATCATCATTGAGGCGCCGTCAACAAGAGATTTCTCATGCGAGGGCCTGTGTCTGGGAAGTTTCGCACAGTGGCGGTTTCAATGCAGGCATCGATGTCAATGTGTAGTCCTTGCACTGAGAGAAGCCTTGCAGCAGAGACGATGTATCAGTTCTGCTTGGAATTGCAACGTGCAGCAGAGGAGATGCGTTGGTTCTGCTGGATCCACAGATGGGCTGGCAGAGCACCTTCCGGCCCACTTCCAAGGGTCCAGGACTAGGGTGGTACTACTTGGCAGGGTAGGACTCACAGATGTCAGAGTCCAGCTGCTGGGTTTAAGGTTGTTGGAGTCTTCTGTCCCAGTGGCTCTAGTCAGAAGGCCAGCCAACTAGTCCTTGGAGTCAGACTCAGGTCCTGGGTTCAACAGATGCAGGTCCAGTTGTTCTCACCCAGGCAAGAGGGCAGCAGGCAGCAGGTCAGCACAGCAATCCTTCAGAGCAGCATCCCAGTATAGTTGATGGCCTTTCTGAAGCACAGCAGTTCTTCCTCTTGTCAGAGTATACATAGGTCCAGAACTGTACTGAAGAGTTGGTCTGGGGTCCAATATTTATACCTGAGCCTTCCTTTGAAGTGGGAGAAACTTCTATAGATTTCCCTTTGAAGTCCACAGGCTGGCTCCCTGCCCTGCCTATCCTGGATCCAGACGAACAATGGAGGGTATGCTGCTCTTTGTTGAAGGCAGGACACACCCTATTCAAGTGCAAGTAGGGGTGTACCCAGCACCACCCCTCCATCCTGCCTGTGATGGCCCATCCAGGCACATCTAAGCTCTCTATTGTTGTTGTGGCCACTCACTTGATGTCTGCAGGAGTGATCAATAGCCCCCTGACTTTCTGAGACACCTCTCGGCACTGCTGGATAGAACAGGAGTCCCAGAAAGTGTCCCAAGATGGAAGGGGAATTGGGAGAGAGTGAGAGAGAGAGAGAGAGAGAGAGAGAGAGCGAGAGAGAGAGAGAGAGAGAGAGAGACACAGGTTCGTCTTGCCACCTGGTTCAGCCGGGTTCCCGCTTCTTTGGGAGACAAGGGCAGCGTTTTGTCTGTCCAACTTCTATTGGTTTCTATGCATGTTTAAACAGAAACACTATTAATGCAGCACTCACTCATGGGACTAATGGCACATGAATATCAGAATAACAAGCAAGCACACGTTAATCACCTTAAGGAAGGCGTAAGCAATCTCAACACCTGAGGGACTTTATCAGGTAGGATGCATCACGCATAAGGTTGACTCATCAAGTAGAATGCGTCACACAGAAGACTCTCTCCTAGCCAAACTGGAGGAATGAGGGCCTCTTCAAGGGAGCTTTAGGTCTGAGTGCTCACACAAGTGCTGATCAATAAATCAATCAAGCATTTGTGTTGTAACAAATAATAGCAAAATGCATACAATTCTCACATGTGTCAAATATATCACAAGAGCTTAAGTAGGCGCACAATGCGTACAATTCTCAAATTGAAATAGAAGTATTGCACAAGAAATTACAACATAAAAGAAAACATTAACACTAACTGTATGATGTCTCGCAAGTTACACAAAACTGTAGCATGAAAGGGAAGTCCGTTAAGATGCACAAACAACTTCCCACACAACTGTTCTCAATAGCAGTAAAAGTGCACCAGTCTCCCAATACACAAGCAGACACTTATCTCAAGGTACCTCTATGGTCCGTTCTTAGAGAAGGGTTTGTAGCTTGTTGAATCTGGTTGCGTTGCCTTGCTGGATTGTATCGTTGGTGCCGGCTGTAGGTAGCCGCAGGAGACCAATCCTGAAGCCGAAGAGTGGCCAATCAGAAGCGGAAGGCCGAGTGTCACCCAGAAATTCGGAACAAAGCCAAACGAGGCATTGCGAGGGGCCACCCAGGAAGGCCGGTGCACATGGTCCAGGGGGCTGACAGGCAACGTGAATGAAGCCGTTGAGGGCACACGTTATCCTGGAGACTGGCAGCAAGCGTGAGGGTTACCATGGTGACTAAGACAACAATACCGACGCACGTGGAATACAGTATGTGCGGCATTCATAAACAAGCATTGTGAACCACAAAGTAAACACCATAAACAACCCTTGGCAATAATAATTCCAACAAGCATGGGCAACACCTTGTTTCTTTGGTTTTTACTGGGAAAATACCGCAATATGACTAACACGAGACCACAGCGGATGCTGGCAAATCACACAGGGTGTAGGATGGGAACTCCTGACAATTGTGCGGGGCTATCTAGTAGGAATACAGAAAGCTCAACTGTCAGCTACACCCAGTAAGATTACCCAGAGACAGGCTGCAGGCACTAAATGGCTAAGGCAGGAAAATGGCAACTTTCTGAAATGTGATATTATTGTATGAACATATTTAAGGGAAGGTGTGCATTCTTACATCTTTTGTTTCTTGCTTAGCAATTATACTGTCCCTTCGTTAGTTTGCACCCCACAGATGACTGGATGAAACCTGTATTAAACACAGAAAGTTAACCAATTACCACTTCAGAGGCAATGGAAAAACCCGGAACATCTTGAGTGGACTCTAAGTGAATTTCACTGACTGGCATAACATCTCTGGTTTCATTCGATAGAGCAATTTTGTTTTTTTGCACTAGTGGTTATACTTAAAATGATGTATTTTTTGTGAGGGTTGTCACATTGTAGTAGTGCGAATTCGTTGTGAAGTATTCATGATTTTCAGTAGCATGGATTTACTGGGAATATTCAAAGGAAATGTTCGTTTTTATTCATGCTTTGTTACATTTATTTTTGATCACGTTAAGGGTGGTGTTTATTTATGATTGGATTTGGAAAATGGGTGGGTTTATGCGCTTTTGTTAGGTTCACAGATGCATGTATATTTTAGTGGGGAACTGCGCCTTTGTGTAACATTACTTTAAGTCTTGGAGCTGTGAAAGGGGAGGTTACGGGGTCAGAGCATACCTTTAACTGATCGTGCACACATGGGCGAGTTTATAAATAGAATGGCCTGTTAAGTGGAGACATTTTACGTTTGAGCTTGCAGCGAGAGAACGCGCATGAAGTGAGAAGTTTGATATATGTGGCTCCGAAGGTAATTTGTCGAGGGTTTGACACAATGTTATCTGGGAATGTTTACTTGAATAAATAGAGGGGCCGGTATTTCAAAAGCACTCGTGGGACATCGTCAAAAGGTGCAGGGGTGTTGCACATCAGTTTGCTCATGAATCTTTTTCATGAGTTTGTTTTTACTGGCGAAGATGCAGTGGATTAAGTTTTCTTTCAGCCAGGGTGGGTAATTGTACTGTTGGGAGGAGTTTATTAGTTTTGTTTTCATGCACGGGCGGTTTTTAAGTAAATAGGTGATTGAGGGGTGGTGGGGTTGATGAGGGTCACATGATTACGTTTTTTAGAGTATCGAGTGAAACTGGACTTACATAGTTGGTTGAGTCATTTTTAGGTCTCGCCTAGCGATGCAGCGCTTTGCGCTGCTCGCTATGCGAGATCTATTGTCGTCGACTTGGCTCGGAAGGGGGACAGGACATGTGCACGTGTACGGCAATGCCTGGACAGGAGATGTGCACGCGTATGGTGCGAGCAGGAGTTGTAATAACGCCGCAAGCCGTACGCGTGCACATCAACTGTCTGTGCCGAAGCTTAACAGACAGGAGATGTGCACGCGTACGGCTCGCGGCGCTCTCACAACTCCTGCTCGCACCATACGCGTGCACATCTCCTGTCCAAGCGCGGCGCGCCCCACTCACCGGCTCTTGTGGGGACTCTGCGCTGCTCCCCGGCTGGTCTCCTCCATGTCAGGGTGACTCTCCTCTTCACCCGGTCACTCTGACTTCCCTCTACGGCTTGCCAGTGCGGGGTGGGCTCCGCCGCGCTTCTCCTACATGCGGGCTGCAACACGCGGGGCTCCCTCAGCTCACGGGAGCCCCGGACACTTCCGGCCGCGCGCTCCATGCCCCGCCCATGTCCCAGGCAAGCTTGCCTGACTTCCGGGTCGCACTGAGAGCGGCCCGGAGTACGCTTCCAGAACGGCTCGGGCTTGTTTTAATGAGTACCTGCACTTATTTGTCCCCATTTAAAGCACTCAGTACACAGGATACTTACCGTATTTATAAATGCTATGGTGAATCCGCTGTAAAGCGTAATCGCAAAACATTCTGGCGAAATTCGATTTATCAAGATGAGGTTGGACCCATCACTTGATTATAATGCTGCACTGACTTTATGCTGCTCAGACTTTGCACGTGCAGTCGGTGGGCGTGAAGGGGCGCATCACTGGTGCAGCATTCGCACAGCACCGGGATTTCGAAGACTCGGTCTGAAACAATCCTTTCATTTGTTGCTCTGAGACGAGTTGGTTTTCTCAACACTGCGTGTGTTTGCAGAACAATGTTTTCTGTATTCAGCTGTCCAAATGGCTGCATTATATCCACAGTCATGTGGCCAGGCCCCGCCTGTTAAATGTTGTTCTATAACAGTGTATAGCTAGAGCCCTTAACCTCTCGTTGCTTTTGTATATCATATAAAGAATATTCGTGGAAACTAGTGAAACCAATAGGCTAAATATGAGGAATTCTCCCTCCCTCGCCCTGGTAACGTATACACTATTTAAGCATGTGTTGTGTGTGGTTTTTTTTAGAAACGGACACAAAGCGATTATGGTGGCTCTCTTGGACTTTCCCGCTCCTCCTCTGTTTTCTTTGAATTTGTTGTAGGAAATTATACTAATGTTTTTAGAACAAATCCCTACTGTTTGATGTCAACAGTAGATTCCCACCCTGTCAGGTTCTCACCTGTGTTTCTGCAGGAACGCCACGGATGATGATAAGGTCCGCAACCTCCCTAGTCACCCGAGATACCCGGTAAAAACAGGGCATCAAAGGTAACCCGGGAAGAAGGGAAACAAAACAAGGAAAGGAGGGGAAAACACAGCCTTGGAACTCTGGGCACCTCAGGAGAATCCGGATACGCCAAGAAGCTGTAGGTGTACAGGAAAAGGATTAATATACAATAAAAAATTTATTTGTATGTCTCTATGCGTTCCTTCCTACCTTCAATCTTGCTGAGATAGAACTTGTCTTTTCTTTCAATAGGTGACCATATGTACAGTGTCTTTAGATAAACGTGACTGATGCCATATACTTAGGAAGGAAAGAAAAGGAAAGTGATTTCTCTGCTACCTACACCATAAACAAAAGGGTGTACCTAAAACCTCTCATGTCCCCACCTCTTCTGTATGTAGAGTATGGAATCTCGACCTCCTTTGTGAAATGAGGAATAATGAAGGAGAAAGAAAATCCGCTCACTGTCGGATAAATAATAACCCCTTCTACTGTGTCGAAAAGAGGCCCTGTTTAGGCGGGAGGACCCTCACTTAACGCCCAGAGCACAGGACTATTAATAATAGCAATAGAGAAAAATGATAAGTGTCAGCGCTAATGCGCTGTTACCGCCACCGTGCAATTCTAGCCGATTCTCCTCGTAAGCTTCCGGAAAACTGAAGGGAAAGGAGCGAGCCTTTGAAGAGACCAGGACCGCCGGGAGATCACCAACTTGGATAGACGCCACCACGTACTGCAACACCCGTCGGAACAACAACCCGGAAGTGAAACAGGTGAGGGAAAGCCGGAACTCAGGAAACACTAGAACGCGAAGCGCAGAGGAGAGAGGGAAGCCGGGTTTTATGTGTCCGACCCCTCTCCGCGCACGCGTAAAGAACATCGATTCTGCCGGTGAGTAACTGCCGTCTGTCTGCCCTCGCGCAATCCTGACACACCCAAGGCTAGAACGTGGAGCTCTCCTTGGAGTGCACGACACTGACCCCGCTGTGGAAAGTAAGGTGGTAAATGTCGTGATTTTAAGAAATGCTGCTGTCAACCACCAGAGCGCGGGTAAGGGGGAGATGACTGGTTTACACTATGAACATGAGATGTATTTGGCAAAACGCCTCTCGTCCTCTTTAGAAACAAGCATTTGCAATGCAATAGGTCTCGCATTTACGTGAGTTTTAGCTATTGGCATTGTAAATGACAACTTTTATTTATGTTTTGGTTTTTATTTATCTGTTTTGATAATTAACAGGCATTGTCATTTACAATGCCAATAGCTTCAACTCGCGTAAATGCGAGACCTATTGCATTGCAAATGCTTGTTCTATCTGTTTCAGTAACCCCTGACGAAGAGCCAGTGTGCTCGAAATGCATTGGGTGGAACGTTTTGAGTCATTTCTCCATGATTGTTTTCATACACGTGCCGATGTTAAAAGTCTGGATGGACGACAGGAGGCATTTGAAAATGTCAAATAAAACATCGATGTGGAACTACGCTGTCTCTGAAGTGATTATAAAGCATGGATTAATTCTTTGAATGAAGCATGGATATCATTACTGGTTTACTTTTGAATAAAACTGGATTACTATAAAGAATGATTGACCGTGAGGAAGAATTCCTTAATTCAGCAGTGCGACGGATGGGTGCGCAATGTCACGTACCTTTTCTTTAAACTTTCTGAAAGTGGCATTTTCAAAATTGTAGTTTGAAATTCGACTTCACCATGAGAGAGAATTTTTCATTATAATTCCAAAGACACAAAATATGAACTGGTTATCTGTTCCTATTTGGAAATGATCACTTATTAAACGTAATAAGGTAACTCCAATCCTATGTGAGAGGTAGGCCTCGCAGTAGTGAAAAAGAAATGTAAGAATTTTAACTACCAGGACATGTAAAACTAAAAATACATGTCCAACTTTTTAAATACACTGCACCCTGCCCTCTGAGCTGTTCATGGCCTACCCAAGCGGTGACTTGTATGATTAAAAAGAAGGTTTGGGCCTGGAAAAAAGTTTGTTTTGCCAGGTTGAACTTCCAGTTTAAAACTGCACACACAGGCTGCAATGACAGACCTGAGTCATGTAAAGTGCTACTTTTGTGGGTGGCACAATCAGTGCTGCATGCCCACGAGTAGCATTTAATTTACAGGCCCTGGGCAAAGGTAGTGTCACTTTAATAGGGACGTGTGAGTAAATTCAATATGCCAGTAGGGTATAAGCCGATCTTACCATGTTTTAAGGAGCGAGCACAAGCACTTAACACTGGTTAGCAGTGGTAAAGTGTGCACAGTCCTAAAGCCAGCAAAACCGAAGTCAGCAAAACAAGAGGGCAGAAGGAAAATGTTAGGGGGAAAACCACGCCAAGGATGTCAGGTCTAACAATGATCAAACAGCTAGTGACCCTAATTGGTTTGATAATGCCAGAAAATGACAGATTATCAACCTCATGAAGCATCCTACAGCCTATTGCGGCTTTCCACCTCATGAACGAGCACAGTGTCACAATGCTGCACTGCCCAGAGGGCAAACATGAGTGTGAAGTTAAACAGACTTTAACTAGGAGGGAAATAATGCTGCAGGGACCAGAAATTGTAAGTACTTGGATGAAGTTATGGCTGGGTTACAATTTACACTTCGAGTAATCAAGTTGATATTGTGACTCCTTTATTAACCCTTTGCTCTAATTACCAGTACCCTGCCGAGAAGCGATCAGCAAGCACACGTATGGTGTCCATTCTGAACATTACATTTTGAGACAAAAAATCACACTTCTACAAGTTGCTGATTTTTTTCTTTTGAAGATGGAAGACTGTTCCATTCACCCATGCCACTTAATATCAGTCCTACTCATCCCAGCCCACTGTTTCTTCCCCACCCAACTCCTTTTCACACCACTAATTTTATATCTTGCCACTTTTACACCTCACCTCTTTTTATTTGCACACATCCTCTTTGATTCTATCGCCCCACCTATTTTACACTATTATCTCTCCTCTTGCACTCTAGCATTACATCGCTTTTGTTTTCCATTACATTCTTTACTGTTCCACCGCACCAACCTTCTCCCGCAAACTTCCGCCCATCCCTTGGTGTCTTCATCATTTGCCCTCCTTTCCTTGCACACTCAGTTTCCTTCATTTTCATGCCCACTCATTTTTATGTTCTTGCTTTCTTAACCTTCTTACCATATACCACAACGACACCCACCATTCCTTTTTTCCATGCCACGCCTCCTGTTTTGCACGCTCACTACAACGCCACCATTTCACCTATTTGATATTTCTGTCCACCTGGATCTTTAACCCCACTTTACATTTAAATGAGACCCCAGCAATCAGTTTCGGTCCTGCACGAAATCCTTACAATGCAAGTTAATGCTTCAAAAGTTCAACTTTCTTCTCTATTTTTTCCTGTTCCTTCAGTGATTGCTAATAAGTCATTTTGTGTTTCCCCTTCTCTTACTCTTTGGCTGGCTCGCTGTTCTAGTCAAACAGGTTTGGCTCCCTGGAGGCGGTCTGTACTTGTAAATCTGTTAGGCTGCCTGCCATTTCCCTGGCTCCCAGATTGGCTGGAGATGAATGCTCTCTGTGCCTTTGGTAAGTTAAGTTCAAACAGCCTGACTGCTGATCTAGGTGCACATATGAGCAGGACTGCTGGGGCTGGATAATGGGCAGTAAAGACGACCTTGGAGGTGTCTTTTTCTTGCACTCTGTTGTCCACATTTAGAAAGAGTCAAAGTCTGCAGTTAATTAAACCAGGGAACAACTATTGTATCACAATTCTGTTAATTCTGTTATCCTTCAGATCAGATTTGCAACGCTGAGCCTGAAAACTTAATACATTTCTTTTTCATTTAAACATTTCTATATGTGGTTTTCGACGACTTAAATGCTCCCAAGTTTGTAAAAATAAGTTGGTAGCTTACTTTCTGCAGCTTACATGTTTTAAATGCTTTCTCACCAATAGGGAAATACTAATGAGGCACACTGGCCTTTAATGCTAGTATGTGATAGGAATACATATTCAAAACTTTGTGAAAAAAACAAAGGCACATTCATTTTACTTTGTGCGATGCAGGCAATGATAATATTAAGATGATTTATAATTTACCTTTTTTTTTTTTAAATGTCTTTTCCATGAGTTGAAATTGATGATCACAGATCCACAAAGCAGTGTTTTGTCACAGCAGGTTTAATATATTACTGGTAAATATTGTCAGTTATCTTCCCACTGACCCATGTTTTTTTTTAACCTTTTTGATCTAGATAAGTCTAAGAGCCATATTATCAAGAACGGCGATAACATTATTGCCGGTATAGCAGCGATAAGGAAACTGCCGCTAAAGCAGCGATAAGGGGCTTGATAATATGCCCTATAGAATTCCAATAGAAGCCCAGGTTCTGGTGTCAAGGACATCAAACCTGGGCTTCTATTGGAATTCTACAGGGAATATTATCAAGCCCCTTATCGCCATTCTTGATAATATGGCCCTAAGTTCTTTTTAGTATATACCCTGTTATACTACATTATTTACTCCATTTTAGGGCTGGTGTTCGCCAAGGTCTTCTGATTTCACTAAATGCAATTTTCTTACAAGGTTTTTCAGCCGGACCTTCTTCATCCATGTTTCTGGTATTATGTTATTCACGTTTTTCTTCTGTTTGTTACAGCACACAACATGGGCAATGGGTCACCCCGCTTCAGCTATTAGCTAACTTCACTGTGAGTGATAGCATTCTGCCCTTTCACAAGGAACACATCCTCACACAAGCTAGTTCCCTTCAGTGCCAGGGGATACTATCGCAATGGGTGCTTTTTTAGCCCAGAAATATATGTTTGCTTTTAGCCACTGTTTTTTTAGATTCACGAGTCCCAGCAGTTTCCCCAACAATAGAGTTTTGCAAAAACAAAACAAGCATTGACAAAGCAAAAAGCTGGCGGCGAACGGCAAACTTATTCACTTTTTTTATTTGATATTGAGCATACCTAGGTTTGTTAACAGCAGCACACTTTACAGAGAACTCAGGTGTTGCAGGTCTTAAGAATGAGATGCTTTACAGAGAACATTGTGATGTATGGTGGTAGTAGAAGTGAGACTACAAAAACTATGAAGCAATGGGGAGGAGGCAGCCAAGAGCATGCAACTGATGTGATGGGATGTGGTATGTGCAGTGTGGTTTGTGACTTGTGGTAGATAAAGTGCAGGGTGATATTACACAGAGTGTGATACTGCATGGAGTGTGATTCTGCAGGTGATAAAGTTGAGGGGCGATGAGCTGAGGTATACTTAGTAGTTGTGTTATATAGTATGGTGTGAGGTGGTTAAGAGTGCTGTTGACAATGGTAGGTTGTTGTTCTAAGTGAAATTTAAGGTAGTGTGGAAAGATGATGTGTGGTTTGGAGTGAACTGATGGGCAAAAACGTGTTGTGATATGATTACAGGATGATGTGTGTGTGGTGCATGACGCTATACAGTGTGGTATGTTGTGATTTGTTTTGTGTTGTCTATTGGTGTGTTATTGTGTTATGCATTAGGGTGTGTTATGACCAGTTGTTTTGTTGGATTGCATGCAGTGGTATGAGCTTGTTTTTCTAGTCTAGAAGACCAAAGTGGTGGAAAGGCCCTCGGTATGTTATTGTGCATTGTTAATAGGTTTGGTCCAAATCGATGTGCCCTCAGATGTTCTATTGCAATATGTGTACTGAAGTCATGCTATTGAGAAGCGCTGATCAGTCCTGAATTATGGAATGTTAAATTGTGTATTGAGTGATGGTGTGCTGTAGGGCAGCTTGAACCAGATCAGTGTTATATTACCATGTGTGTTGGAGTGAGATATGTGTGTGATGTGATAACGTGAGTGTGATGAGCGTTTATATGAACTTAAAATGTGTGCTGTATAGAGGTGTGGAGAGATGAGCCTAGTAGAGTAGGGTGTCTATGATTACACGGTGATTGGCTGTGTGGTAAGGAGGGATGATAAGATGTTGTGCATGCGATCAAGTGCCATTTTGAGTGTTCTTGGTATGGAAGTGTACTACTGTGTGTGGTGAAGCATGGTAGTTTGTGTTGTGCTATGATATAGTGTAATGCGTTTCACTGTTGTCAGAAGTCTTAAACATTTACCAACAATTTGTTGGCCCTAAAATTGGATAATTGGAGTCACAATATATTTCAGTAGTCAGATACAGCTCAAAAATGATATTTTTCTTTCACTTTGAAGCATGATAATTTCTTAAGTATATGGTCCCATGTGCCACAGATCTTCAGCAGCACACATAGCAACGCCCACAATAAATACAGACACATTAGACAGCACTTCGGAACCCTAAAGTGCAGAATAGGCACATTAATATCATAACGGGCAAACAAACTCTAATCCAACACATCCCTGTACAACCAGCCAGGCAATGAACAACCTTTCACCATCTTGAAATGAGATACACTGTAATTTTCTATGGTTCCGTCGCCCTGGCACCAACAATCACCTCGGAAATCAAAATAAGCATAGTCATTCATTTAAATCAATCAACAATCACGACTTAACACATAACTGAACGAATCCATCAATTCACACATGTGACACAATGACATCTCACCGCAATGTTATCAATGAAAATGCTCAAAATAAAAGGAAATTGCAGAGAGAGAACTACAACACCCCTGCAGATGACATAAGTGCACTATGGAAATGCTGATAACAACATTAACCTCCTGACAGCAGCAAATATAATGAGAGCTGTTACTTGCATGACTTGGGTAAAGCTCAGCCCTTTGATTGCTGTTTGCATAGACCCAAACACTGTATGCTATCTGTGAGAATCTAAGTGAAGTATCTCAACAAGAACGGCATCTATTGTTTCAGTAACAGCATGTAAGCCTTAGAGCAATTACATTATTTATTGTTATCTAAGGGATTTAACAAACATGTTTTGAATTGTAGCAGTTTGTACTAGGACACAATTTACTCCATGAAGAAATATGTAAGGCCAAACCACTATAAAAAAGGATATTGAGATATTGATTGATGTTCATATTTAGAGTCCAGCTAGAGTAGAGTGGAGCAAACTCTGCCATTGCTAGCGTTATGGGGTACTTGCTGAAATCAGTACAAACTACCAATCAGGTAGGGCTACCTGTCTGCTAAAACAAGCAGTAAAACGGATGCTGTATTATTCTATTCTATTCAAGGAGATTTCTTATGCGCATGGCTACCCAAAAGAGCCTCCTAGCGCTATGACAACCAAGTATTATGCAGGTAAGAACACAGATAAGAAGGTAGAAAAAATCACATTAAAAAAGGGTAGTTTTTAACAATTTTCTGAAAGCTAATTCATGTTTAATTTGCCTTAGGTTCTGTGGGAGTGCGTTCCAAAGTTTAGGTGCTAGGAACAAGATAGATCTTCCTCCACTCCTGGCTCTCATTATCCTAGGGACTGAAAACAGTTGTAGCATGTTAGATCGTAGTAGTCTAGTGGGGTTGTAAGGAGTAAGTACATTTTGAATCAGCTTGCGACCTCTTTTGTCCATTGCTCTATGGAGTATGTACAATACCGTAAAGTGTATCCTTTTTATTACCGGCAACCAGTGAAGGCTTGCCTGGGTAGAGGTGGCAGAGTGGCGTTTGGGAATTTTGAGTAGAATACTTGCTGTCACGTTTTGTATAACTTGTAGTCTTTTTATGACAGACTTTGGGATGCCTAGGAACAGTGAGTTCCCCTAGTCAAGTCAGGAGATGACTGAACCCTGTACCACTATCCTCCGTGATGGCTCTGGCAGCCATATGAGCAGTTTTCGCAACACCCTTATTATGTCAAAGCATTTTGCTGCCAGTTTTTTGGCTTGAGTTGCCATAGTTATCTTATTGTCGAGCCAGACACCTAAGCTTTTGACTTCTGATTCCGGGATCGGTTGATTGCCAAGGGGTTCAGGCCAGTTCAATTCCATCCATCTGGAGGGGCTATTTCCTACCACCATCACGGCCGTTTTCTCCCCTTTGAGTTTAAGGCTGCTAGATGCCATCCATTCCATGACCTGCTTGAGATAGGTGTTAAGAGGAGGTTGAAGTTTTGTCCTTTTGGTGGGAGAAGGAAATGATAAGCTGAGTGTCATTGGCATAGGATATAGAGGAGAAGCCATGACTGTTTATGATTTCTGCCAATGAGATGACATACAGATTAAATAATGTTGGGCTTAGTCAGGACCCCTGCGGGACCCCACAACCAAGGGAGTAGGTGTTTGACAGGGTGGCCCCTCACAGATTTGAAAGGTTCCATTATGAAGGAATGAGGTTAGCCACATAAGTGCAGTTCCGGAAATTCCAATTTCCTTGAACCTTGTAGTTAGCACCTAGTGTGAGACGGTGTCAAATGCTGCACTCAGATCGAAAAGGATCAGAGCTGCGGTCCCACCTTGATCTAAAATGGGTTAAAGCCCTTCAGTGGCTGCAAGCAGAGCCGTTTTGGTGCTACTGCCTGGAATGAAACCGGTTTGTGAAGGATGTAAGATATTATTGGTTTCCAGGTATGATGAGAGATTTTTATTGACATATTTCTCCAGGATTTTTCTAGATTGGCCTGTAGTTTTCACATTTTTCAGGGTCTGCCAATGTTTTTTTTTAATAATGGCTTTACAATAGCATGTTTCCAACTCCTTGGCACAGTCCCTTAGCCAAGTGAGTAGTTGAACACATCAGTCACTACAGAGATTACTACTTTACTTCCTTTTGGCATGATATCAGGAGGTGTAGGATCTAGGGGAATCCTGATTTTAGAGACTTCATAGTCTCTTCGGTGTCTTCCTGGTTCATTTCTGGCAACAAGTCTAATCTTCCCCATTGTGTTTGTGAGAGTTTGGATGATGTTGTGTCTTTTCCTAACGTAAGAAGGATATTATACACCTTCTCTAACAAAACAAGCATTTGTAATGCAATAGGTCTCGCATTTCGAGAGTTTAAGCTATTGGCATTGCAAATGACAATGCCTTTTATTTATCTGTTTTGATAATTAACACATAAATAAAAGGCCTTGTCATTTACAATGCCAATAGCTCAAACTCTTGTAAATGCAAGACCTATTTCATTTCAAAGAAGCGTCCGCCATTGTCCTAGGCTTCTTGGAAAGTGAAAGCGCGCATGGCGCGCTGAATGTTGCAGGAAAGCATGTTGTTCCTGGAGTAGGTGAAACTCATTAAAGAAAATAGTGCTTACAGACTAAATAAGACGCACCGTGTAACAACAGAAGTAAAAGGGCCAGTCCAAGGGGCGTAACACAGGCCCCCGCATCCCCCGCAGTGCGGGGGGTCCCCGAGCTTCAGGGGGGCCCCTATTCACTGTACTCACGCTGGAGAGCTCCGGATTAAATCTGGACCGGGGGCCCCTCTGTGTACCTTGCAGGGGGGCCTATCAACTTTCGTTACGCCGCTGGCCAGTCCTGATGGGAGGTTACAAATGAAGACAAGGCCGTACTAAGGAGGGACTAACGAGCCTATTAACGAATCAGAAGCCAGCATTTACGAAGGCCAGTGACACAAGCCAATGCAAAATATGGGTGGAGAGTGGGCGGCGCTTCAAGTCCATACTCTAATACAGCATGCCTCGCAGAGCAGCGCATGCGCTGCCCAGGCTCGACCTAAATAATAACACGCAGCCTGTTGCTAAATAGCAAAGTCTGTGTGGAGTATCAACACAAAGGAAAAATATATATATTTGAGTCAGCTTCATTATCTTGTCAGCTTCCTTTAGTTTGAACTTTAGACAGTGCCTTTCCTTCTAAGTTCAGATTCATGCGTGTGAATCTGCTACCATCCAACCTGCATATTAAAGGCAGATGCAACCGGAACAATGGCTCGTCAAGTTAAACTCCAGCTACTGCAATCTGACCATTCCCTGTTTGACATCCAGAGTGGGCCAACTCAGCCGTTTATCCTTCGAAGGTCGACAAACTGAACAACCTGCTATTTACAGCTCACATAAATTGCAATAACTGGAGAACCAAGCATCATCGAAACTGTTATTTATTTTGGAAAGCGTGGTCGATGCGTAACAAAAGAATGAATGCAAAAGAAGCACGGGTGCATAAAACATCTCATTATACGCAATAGATGCCCTCTATGTTATTATATAATACACACACGCGGCTCTCGTCAGGTGCATTATAGATTTTTTCCACAAATACCTACTTTTCCCTCATGCCTTGTGCAAAGTACTGCATCTGGTTGCAGGCACTTAATTATTAACGTTTCACTGTCTAGGCATTTTCTTACGGATATTTAGTGCTGTGTCGTGAGCACATGTGTCGCTCATCAAGCAATTGTTGTGATTTCCACTGGGACCTGCAAATGAAATCACCTTTCTCCAGGTAAAAAACCACAGGTGTTCCGTTAAATATAAACAGATGAAAATAACGTGTAAGGCTCAGGTCTTGAATTTGTGCATTGCGTGGGCGCGTACATTCACAGTGTGACATGACCGGTCCTTTTTCAGGCCATGGAGGAGATTGGATTTAAGACCGTGCTACATGCAGACAAATTGTGTTTTGGAGATATTTCTCGCCGTCACGTGCCTCGGCTTGCTGAGTGAAGCCGGGCCCCTTGCCTGGACACAGAATGCTGACTCGCACTAAAGTGCAGGCGGCCCAGCGTCCTACACAGGTTCTCAAACAGTGAAATAAAAAAAACAAGCATTTGCAATGTAATAGGGCTCGCATTTACCCGAGACCTATTGCATTGCATCACGGACAACAGGGGGGAACACAGCCAACGGGAGTGCGGGAGGGGGGAGAAGGGGGCCAGAAGGCAACAAAAGTAGTGTTTACAGTATCACACGTACCGTACTGTGTAACACTCGAAGTAAAGGGGCCAGTAGCCATGGGAGGGTCCAAATGACAACATGGCCATAATGGGAGGGACTAACAAGCCTCATAATCAATCAGAAGGCTGCATTTAGGAAAGACAATGACACAAGCCAATTAAAAATATGGGCGGAGAGTGGGCGGAGCTTCCACTCCATACTCTATTACTGCATGCCTCGCAGAGCGAGCAGCGCATGCGCGCTGCTGCTATAGGCTCGACCTAAAAATGGCAAGCATGTTGCAGTGTGATTCTGAGTGTACAGGACCCGTATTTTTGTTTGTAGGTTTCATTAGGCTATTTACCACATTAAATAGCTCCTTTGAAGAATTTGCTGCATTTATTAATTTTAGATGCAAAAATCCACTCTTGCATTCCTGATAGCATAGTGGTACTTTCTTTATTGATTTCTTATAGGTCTCTTTCTCCATAGCATCATAGGTTTTCCTCCATTCTCTCTTTAGTTTCTTTACATTGTTTTCTTAATTCTAAGAGTTCTGATGAGAACCATGGAGCTTTCATTTCCTTCCGGTTGCAAATATGTTGCTTAAGAGGATCCAACTCATCAGAGGCACTCTGGATACATGTTTAAAATCTACTATATCTCTTATCTATATCCTCATTCATTTCAGGGATGGTATTTGTAAGCATGCTTTCCCAAGTGCCTATATCTAGTTTAGGTCAATTACATTTGATTTTACTCTGATTAGACTTAATGATTTGAGTGTAAGTGTGTTTTACTTGAAATGGGATTACTTTGTAGTCTGACCAGATTTTTTGTCCTGACATAACTGTGAAAACACAGCCCCCAATTCAACTTGACTGGCATCAACAGTTATGATACATTTTCTACCAGCTACAAATTGAGTTAAAGCTGGGGCTGCAATAATGAGATTCTTCACTTTCTGAAAAGCTTCTTGCACATCATCAGACCAGATATACTTCACTCCTTTCTAGAGTAAATTCTTCAAGAGCTGCACAATAAGAGCATACCCTTGCACAAACCGTGAACAGCATTCTCTTAGTCTGAGAAAGGAGCAAAGTGTAATCTTTGTTACTGAGTGGATGTGCATCTTCAATAGCTTTATTCAATGAAAATGTTGGAGAAATACCATTGGGAGTGATAGAGTGTCCTAAATAGTCATTGTTTTCTGCAAACACTTTGCATTTATCTGTGCAATGAGTGATACCAAACTCTTTAAATTTTGTGAAAGCTGTTCCAAGAATGTGATTATGTTCAGGTAAAGCTTTTGCAAAAATCAGCACATCTTCTTAAAACGCTTGTACCCTACTCACACTCTCCAATATGTTATCCATGAGGCTCTGAAAAACATTAGCTGCTGAAGCCAATCCAAAAGGAAGTCTGCAAAACCTAAATGCTCCGGAAGGAGTTACAAAGGTGGTTAACTCTTGGGACCTTTCATCTAATGGGATCTGGTGGTAAGCTGATTTGAGATCCAAAAATGTGAAAATTTTAGGGGCAGATTTACAAGAAAGTGACGCAACTGTAGAGATGCGTCACTTTCCCTGCGCCACCCTGAGAAACCCTTGCGCCACCATGGATGCGCTGTATTTACAATACGGCGCACCATGGTGCAAGGATTGACAGATGCGTCAGAAATTTTGACGCATCTGTTGGAGCAAAAGTTACGCATTGCTGGAGTCGTGTCTCAAGCACGACGCAACTCCAGCAATGCATTTTGAGGCCTATTCCCACTACACTGTGTCACTCCTTACGCCTGCTTCAAGCAGGCGTAACATTTTGACGCAGTGGCGTCCTAGAAGGGACGCAGTGAAATCTTGTAGATTTCACTGCGTCACTTTTACAAGGCTTTCCTGCGTGGGAACGCCCACCCTGCATACATTATACGTGACGCAGGAATAATGTGACGCAGGGCTTTACAACGTGACGCATCTCCCTAGATGCGTCACGTTGTAAATTGGCCGCATTTTTTACGCCGCCGCTGCGTCACAAAAGTGTCGCAATGGGCTTGTAAATATGCCCCTTAGAGTCTGCAATGTTGGAAAGTAAGTCTTGAACTGTGTGGAGGATGGCAATCAACCACAATGTTCCTGTTGAGACTGCGCAGATGAGTGCATAGGCGAATCTCACCATCCTTTTTTCAAAACTAATGGCCCGCTCAGGTCAGCTCCTGTCTTGAAAGTTTCGGGGTGATTCGTCAAGCGGGGGCCGAGAAAAAAGGGGGGGTCCCAAAACACGTTTTCTCCATCTTAATTTCCATAGGAAACTGTTGACGCAGCTACAGCCCGAACTGCTGAACGGAATTACACCAAATTTGGCAGAAAGATAGCTCTTGGTCCAGAGTGCACTCTTTGTATTAAATGGTGTAAATCCATTCAGTAGTTCCTGAGAAATTCATATATTTACAAATATTAATATCTGGTGGCCGCGAACGATCCGCGAACCCTCCTGATCTCAAGCCTGACTCTGATTGGCTGCCAACACTTCAAACCAGGAAGTGTTGGCAGCCATCTTGTGACTCGGTTGAACCAAGTCACAAGAAAAAAGGTGAAAAGAAGATTAAAAAGAAAGAAAAGGGGGCTGGGTAGAAACACCCTGACTCCCTAGGTCTGCCCAGGGGGTACCACAGGGACCCCCAGGTCCCGCAGATCATTTAAAAAACAAATTGCCAGAAAACTCTGCACACACGCTTCCTGGGGCGCTCTAGGTTGGGAGATGAAGTCCCCTTCACTACTGAGCATCCTTAGGGGCCAACTAGCCCACCTCTTACCTCCAGTAAGCCCCACACAGTGGGATTGCTGAGAGGTGGTCGGAGGCCACACCCCTTTTTCTACCACTCTGCAAATGCACCTCTTGGCGCACTGCTGGTGGGACGATGAGCTCCCCTTTCGTCCTGAGGGCTTCAGGACTAAAGTGGACATCATCGCCAAAGCAGAAGTGCGCCAGGAGGCGCAATTGCAGAGTGGTGTAAAAAGGGGGCATGGCCTCTGACTACCTCTCAGCAATCTAGCTGAGTGGGGCTTACTGTAGGTAACAGGAGGGCTAGTTGGCCCCCAGGGACCCTCAAGAGGCAAGGGGACTTCATCCCCCAACACAGGGCGCGCCAGGAGGTGTGTTTGCAGAGTGGTGGAGAAAGGGGGTGTGGCCTGGGACCACCTCTAAGCAATCCCACTGTGTGGGGCTTACTGGAGGTAACAGGTAGGCTAGTTGGCCCCCTTAGGACCCCCAGCAGTGAAGGAGACTTCATTCCAGAACCAAGAGCACGCCAAGAAGTGCGTTTGCAGAGTGGTGGGCAAAGGGGGAGTGGCCTACTACCAGAACTTAGCAGTCCTGCTGTGTTAGACTTAGTGGAGGTAATAGGAGGGGTAGTTGGCCCCCAAGGATTGCCTTCTCTTTCCAGTCCCTGTCTCCCTCTGGCCTCTGAAATGCCTCAGCCTCAGCCTGCCTCGACCTCGCCTGGGCTCAGAGTCAGTGTCTGGTCACGCGCACTTTTTCCCCAATGCGCATGAGCCCCTGATGAGCCCTGCCCCCTGATCATCACTACCACTCTACCAGGCAGCAGACCCTCACCCCACCCTAAAAACAACAGGCGGTGACATCTGCGCGTCATCATCAAGCAGGCTCTATGATCAGGCGGCAGGCCGCCGCCCGCCCTACTCAATACATCAGGGTCCAGCCCCAACGTTACCTCATACGGATATGGTCCCTTTATGACAAAGTGTAGTGTCTTTTTAATACTCTTGCCAAATTGTCTTTGTTATTGAGTCTGTTCATTTGTTTATTTATAGTGTGATGTTTTTTGATTTTGAACATAAATATACTATGTATGATTAACTGTTTTTTAATTTGATAAAATTGTTTTATATGCTTTTAATAAATTGATACATAACATTTCTAATATTTTTCTTGTGTACTGGCACACTGATTTTTCAATTGGTACAGCCGCCTTAATGTTCACAAAACTTTCCAAACTTTCCTAAAAAAAAGGTCATACACCCCTCAGCTCCTTCCTGGAAAGGTTCGGAGTGACCTGGCAAGCGGGGCCAACAAAAAGGGAGGAATCCCAAAACACTTTTTCCCCCATGCAGTTTCCATAGTAAAAATAAGATGAGGATAGAGAGAAAACCGCTGAACAGAATTACACCGAATTTAACAGAAAGCAAACGTTTACACAGAAAGATGCTGTGATGTGATGCTCTGCTTGTGTACTCACATATTACATCACTGATGACATCTGAAAACTTTGGCAGTGCAAGTAATACTTATGCCAGTTTTGCACAATTCCATTAAGGAAAATGGGGTAAACCCTGTGTCCCTCAGAACCTGGGTATGAGCAAAATAATCTACAGTGAGTTCTGTTGAGTGAGAACAGTTGCTTAACAGAACTAATTATTGATGAAAGGTATTTGTCCTAAATGAAACTGGATGTCAAAAGAACGGTCTAATCAATATTCTAGACAGAATAAAAGAAAAAACAGATCCCTCATAGCTTTCATGTCAGTCAATCTGATTCATATCTGACAAGGCTGAAAGCAATTTTGAACTGGGAATGGATCTGCTCATATGAGAGGTGACTTAGAAGACTAAGATCGTTGGTTGTTCTCAGTGGCGGCTCGCAGAGGAAGTGCTGCGGGGTTGGGGTGGCGTAGGGTCAGGGTGGGGGGGTAGTGGAGTCAGACATACGACGGCCAGAAGTAAAGTAAGTAAATAAATAAATAAAACTATTTACCATGCGCTCGCTGCATCGCCGAGTTGGCAAGGTAAATAGTTTTATTTATTTATTTATTTACTTACTTTACTCCTGGCCGTCGTATGTCCGACTCCACTACCCCCCACACCCTGCCCATCCCCCGCCCAGTCCCACCGCCCCGCAGCACACCCTCGGCGAGCCACCACTGGTTGCTCTTCTGCAGATGCCTAGCAGTCAAAACTATTATTGATGCTTTTGTTAACTTGGGTCACTTTATCAGGAATTTGCTTCTGTCCCCTGCCAACGTGAACTAAATGCGCTCATCCAGATTGGTTTGATAGGGCTTGCAGGATGCCAACAAACACTTATGCGAGGCATTGAATAAGAACTGAAGAGATAGAGAGGAAATAACACAGTGGAGGTCTGCATGTAAATCCAGCTTGAAAACACAGAAAAGCCGCCCTAAAGGAAGAGACATGGGGAACCTGGCCTTATCCTTCCATACGAAAGATGCCAAGACCTTTTGGGCAGTAGTCAATAAAGCAGGGGCGGCTCCTCCGTTATGGCAGAGGAGCGTCGCCACCCTCCCACCCCCCACACAGCTGAAAGCCAGCAGAGGCAAAGGACAAAACTAAACTGATAATAAAACATTTTATTATCATTTTATTTTTAGCCCTGTAGGCTATGAGCCAAGGGAGGGGTGTGGCCTCCCATCCTGATGCTGCAGCTGCAGCACCAGGAGAAGGGGGAGTGATGGACACTGCCAAGTGCTCATGACAGTTTGGCCGGCCCTCTGAGGCCGGCCAGACCGTCATGCGCACTTAGCCTTTCTCCACCGAGCTGTGTTGTACAGCTGGGTGGAAAAACCAACACAGGCTACCAGTAAATGTCTGAGCGCCGAACCGAGGTACTCAGACCAACCCCAGCGCTGCTCACATGCTGAGAATAGCATTCCCAGCATGTGAGCAGCGCTGGGGATTGGTAGCTGGGAGGCTGCGCAGTGTGCACCAGGCTCCTGACAAGGACACGAGGATCAGGAGCAAGGCGGCGGCCGTCGGAGCAGGTAAGTTTTATTTCTTTTATTTAACCTTGGTTTTTTTGTGTGTGTGTCCCTTCAACCCCCTCCCTCCCGCCCCGCCACTTCGTAGTACCAGTAGCTGCTACTGCAATAAATATCACTCCTTCAAAGCCCACTAGCCAGGACCTGCAGTTAAATTACGGCAGAAAAATGGATGGGATACTTTAGCTCAATCTACCATCTTGGTACATCAGAAAAACAGGCACAAATCGGAGATAGTATTACACTACCCATTAGCCATCAGGTTTGAGGCTCATGAAGTTGCTTAACAATCTCAAAGAGCCCATCAGGAAAGGCCCCTGGTGCTAATGGGGTACCTTTAGTTATTTATTAAATGGATATCGATTTATGGGGCCCTGACATCACCAGTCCTGTGAACTCAGTTTGTATGAATATACTACCATCCTCTTGGCAGATAGCAATATTAGTGCCCATTTTCAAAGAAGGCAACTGTAGGAAGGTAGGATCCTTCTGCATGGTTACCCCCACTTTTTGCCTGGTGCTAAGCTGTTTTTGACTAGTCTGACTGGGATCCTGCTAATCAGGACCCCAGTCTATCTGCTTTCTCCCTTAAATTGTTATGTTCAGTACTTAGGTAGATCCCAGATTGGATACTGGGGTACCCTTATCAGTCCCTAGTATATGGTACTAAGGTACCCAGGGCATTGGTACCCCAGAGGTCCCCCATGGGCTGACGCATGCATTATGCCACCCATGGGAGACCATTCAAAATGGAACTACAGGCCTACCATTGCAGCCTGTGTAAGCTGGTGCTAGCACCACTTACTAAAGATATAGGTTTCCTATATCTAGGGTCACTGCACTTAAAACCTATAAGTTACCCCTTTAGCAGGCCTTATCAATCCTGCTTGAGCAGGACACCCCTACAGCCTACGGAGTCCATTCTCCCAGGTTGTAAGTGAAGCATCCATATACTATAGAGAGGGGCACCGCGTAATTACGCGATGACCATCTCAAAACTAGCTGCAACGAATCCTATCATGTTTGGTATCAAAAATATTGGCATCATACCCCCACACCGTAAAAGGTGTAGGAGGTATGATTCCAAGCACTGGAAGAGCCCTCCGTTAGGCTCTCAGTGTTCCCAGTACCAGCCTTCTTGACCCAGACAGCACAAAATGGTTGCTGCCGACCAGAGACACGATTCTGCCCTCCTGCTGATGAGCCAAGCTCGAGCAGGAGAAGGCAGAACAATAGGCATCCTGTCACAGGGAGGTGTGATCACCTCCCAGGCAGGATTTAGTGTATTAGGGCATGGTGGGTGCGCTTGCCAGAGCCACTCAGTCTGCATGAGGGGCACATTTGGTGACCCCATGCATAGTCCAGTTCAAACCAGCTCTGGGAGCCATTGGCTCCCGCTCTAGAGCGAAACTGGACAAAGGACATGGGAGTAACCTCCCCGCTGTCCAGAGGTCCCCTGAATTGTCCCAACCCTTTCCTTAGGATACTTAAGGGCTTACCTGTGGGTAGGTCCCTAGATTCGTCGTGAGACAAGAGTCAGATCAGACACCACTTCTTCTTCTACCGTCTGGGCACTCTGGACTTTGCTGGACTTCGTTTGGGCTCGACTTCGTCTCCCTTCCAGTCTGCTGCATTGTCTGTGCCTGTGCACCATAGAGGAACCTTCCAAGGCCTGTGGGCATTAAAGACACCTGAAGGAATCTCCCTTGAAGTGAAGGAGTCACTTCCCTGCATTCGCAGGCACTGCAACTAAGTCGACCAGTCTGCTGATCCTGAGCTCCTCCAGACTCCGAAAGGTTCTGCAACACAGGTAGTAGTTTTTCGCAGCTCCTGAGGCCTGCCCTGCCCTCTCACCAAGTTTGAGGCCAGTATCCCTCGTGGGGGTTGCAATAACCGAACCCCTGTGCTCCGCGTCAACTTGAAGTTGCAAAGGCTTGTTGGCTTCCTTCCAAGAAGATCTTCGGGCTCCAAGTAACCACAACCTCGAGCACCTCCAGTGACCAGAACCTTCAGCCACACCGCATTGTGTGCATCGTGGCCTGCATCTTTTGGTGAGCTGCTTGAGGTCCTCTCGCAACTCCAGCGCCTCCAGCCTGTGGGTCCGATTGAGGGTCACCTTTGTTTCTTTTGGGCTCCCCTGATTGCTCGGGGCCTGCCCTGACTCCCCTGCTGGTGGTGAGTCCCCTAGACCTTGCTGGTCCCGACATTGCACCTTCTTTGACTTCTGCGTTGGTTAACTTTGCCAAGGCTTGTTGGTGCTCCCGCCGGACAACGACCCCTCAGCACTAGACATGTGCACAGTTCCTGGTCTTCCTCAGCATCGCCTGGTCCTCACAGCTGCAGAGTCAAGGTCATCCATATCCGTCCTGCAACACCTGACATCGGAGGGCATTCGTCTTCCGAGTCTCCTGGTCACTCCTGAGTGACATAGACTTTGTCCCCTCTGCTTGCAGGTACCTGTAAGTAAGTCCGTTTTTATATAGCGCAGCTACTCACCCTTACGGGTCTCAAGGCGCTGGGGGCCGTAGTGGAAATTAAGTGAGCTATTGCCCAGAGTCACATGGTGCTGAGCTGAGCTGCCACCGGAGCCGGGGATCGAACCGTGAACCCTGTGCTCCGAAGTCAGCTGCACCACACCTCTCCTACCTGTCATCTAGAATCCACCTTCGGATTCCACCGGACATTTTCTCCTTCTTCAGCAGCGGCACTTTCCCGAAGTCCTCCATTGGCGTCGACGGTGGTTTCTGACACCCCTTCACACCTATGCACCCGGCTTCCCTGGTGTAGGTAACGTAGGTACTAGGGGATACATGGGTGGGGTGGCTTTCCAACCTTCTGTCTTCCACGGGGTTTCTTCAGGGTCCACTGGGAGGGGTCCTTAATCTTTAAAAATCCAACCGCGACTTACCAGTAGAGTTGTAAGGAGCACGCGGTCATGTTTCTACACTGCACACGCTCTCCGTGGGGTCCCTATCTACTCACCTTGGGTGGTTCCTTGGGTCCCCTGCACTTCTACGTCCTCTCGACAATATCTTGACCCAAGTCGTGGTTCTTATACCACTTTCTTAGTATATGGTTTGGTCCCCCCCGGGGCCCATTGTGTATTCTGTGGTATTTACTGTATTTCTTTGCAAAGTATTGTGTGCATTGTGGTTATCTCCGTGTAGGAGATATCTAAACGTATTAGAGAGTATTATATAATAAATACATATTTTTATAAATACCTTGTGTGATTATTTTTCACTTAATCTATACTATAAGATTGCATTCTGGTAAAACAAGCTGCTTTACACTCCTACTGGACTAAGCCTGAAGGCTGCTCTCCACAGCTACCACTTAGAGAGCTTTCTAAGGTTGTCTAACACCTCTTAGATCACCATGAGGGTTGCCTGGACTGGTGCAAGGTGGCCACTTACATTAGTGGACATCATATAGCAGGCCACCTTCTCACATTGGTGTGCAGCGGTTGGGATTCAAGCCTGAATTGTTTTACCAGATAAATCTTTGTGTTGATTCATTGAAAAACCATCACTAATACTAGGCACATATAATACAAGCTTAGAGTAGTAAGTTCTATTGAACTTTGGGTTGGGTAAGTCAAGGGTCTAGCACACCCTTTCTACAAACCTCAGAGAGTTTAGTTCCCACTAGGTTAGGTAGATGCAACACCCCACCACACTTAGCATGTCTACAAAAGGAGATGCCAGTGGCTCTCTGACTGCTAGATACAGTGAACTTTTGTTCCAAGAATTGAAAGCACTGTGTGCCTCTAGAAAGTTGAAGACAGGGAAAGGTGCCAACACCCAAAGCCTCATAGAGGCATTACTGTTAGATGCCCTCCAGAAGACTAGTGGGTCAGATGAGCAAGAGAAAATGGGTGGGCATGGGAATGAAGATAGGCCAGGAGGGGAGTCCCTCTTTGACCTTGAATCAAACCCTGACCAGGAGGAGCCAAATGACTCCTACCTGGATAACTCAGATGTAAAAGAGGATACTACAGGTGGCCCAAATGGTGCCCCGTTGTTCCTCCTGGGAGAGTGCAGAGTAGACCAAGGAGGTCTAGATCCTCCTCAAGAGAATCCAATTCCTCAGGACATTCAGTAGGGACCTCCATATCTAGTAAGAGGGTCAACTCTTTTGATAGGGAATACCAACTTCTTGAACTTGAGAAAGCTAGGCTTAGGCTCAGGCAAGAGCAGTTGGCCCTTGACAAAGAGTCCGTAGAAGTCCAGAGAGCTAGGAATAAATTGGGACTAGAGTCCCATGGTGGCAGCAACAGTGTCCCTAGAGTTAGAGAAGCTTCTTTTGACCATAGGAACCTGAAGAAGATAGTCCCTACCTACCATGTTGGGGATGACATCCACAAATGGATAACTGCTTTAGAAAGGGCCTGTAAAGTTCAGAGGGTCCCTCAAGAGCAGTGGGCACCTATCTTGTGGCTCTCCTTTGCTGACAAAGGTAGAGATAAGCTCCTCACTATTAGAGAAGAGGATGCTGATAATTACTCAGTGTTGAAAAGTGCTCTCATTGATGGGTTTGGCTTAACCACTGAGCAATACAGGATTAAGATCAGAGACACCCAGAAAGCACAGACCCAGGACTGGGTAGATTTTGTGGATAGTGCCACAAAGGCTCTGGAAGGTTGGCTACATCGCAGCAAAGTGCATGACTACCAAGGATTGTACCATTTGATTATGAGGGAGCAGATCCTTAACAATTGTCAGAACCCACATTTGTACCAGTACCTGGTGGACTCAGAACTGACTTCTCCCCAGGAATTGGGAAAGAAGGCAGATAAAGGGTCAGAACCAGAGTTAAGCAGAAGAACCATGGTGGTGGTGACCAGAATAAAGATACTCCAAAAACCCAAGAGAAAGGTGGGGATAAGTCTAAAGAGAAGTCCTCTGAAGCTCCTGTGGGGATGGGTCCCAAACTCCTGCTTCCCCTGGAAAGAAACCTTATTGCTTTGGTTGTAAAAAGCAAGGCCACAAGAAATATGATTCTGATTGCCCCAAGGCCAGCAATAAGGAAAATACTCCTCCTGCTACAACAGCACCCCCTAGTGCTCCAAGTAGGAGTAGCCCAGGTAGTAGCAGTGCACCCAAAGGTTTAGTTGGCTTCTCATGGGGTACTCAGGTAGATACTGGCCTAGCCAGATCCCCCACACAGGCCACCTTAGTCTGTGATGGTGGCATGGGTTTTGCCACTTTTACTGTAAGTCCGAATACCTTGGGCAAGTACAGACAGGAGCCTCTGATCAATGGTCAGAAAGCTATAGCCTGTAGAGATACAGGGGCTAGTTTCACCATGGTGACAGGAAAACTAGTGCCCCCCCTTCAACTTCTACCTGAGTACACGTACCAGGTGACCAACACTGATGGTGTTAGAACTGATCAACCATGGCCATAGTCAATCTCAGCTGGGGAGGGGTCACTGGCCCTAAAAGGGTTGTAGTGTCCCCAAACTTGCCTGTAGATTGCCTCTTGGGAAATGATTTAGAAACTTCAGCTTGGGCTGAAGTAGAGCTGAAGGCCCATCTAGAAATGATAGGCCTCTCTGAGAAGATAGGTGAGACCCTGAGGGCCCCAGTCCAACCACAGAGAAATTCAGGAACAGTGGAGCCTGAAAGAATGGCCCACTCTGCTCCACCAGAGAGCACAGGGGAGGAAGAAAAGTATTTTTTCCCCCAGACTTTAGGTGAGGGTCAGCCTCCTCAGGGAACTGACCCTACCTCTTGTGAAGAAACTGCCCCAGAGGAGGTCAGGCCTGTCCTGGCAGAGCCACTGAGGGCAGGGGAACCTTCCAAGGAGGTACCCAGTCTGGAGCAGGTATCCTGCCCCTCTCTACCCAGCCTTGGTCAGCCTAGGGCTGCAAAGGTCAGGGATGTCTGTGGACCCCACAGGGACCACTGCCAAGAGGAATCCCCTCATCCACAGATTAGGGACCCCCAGCCTAGTAGGACTAGCCAGGTGGATAATCCTCAGCATTCTGAGGGATTGCTCTTACCCTTAGCAATTGACATCCCCCAGATGGACTCTGTTGGGCAAGATAAAACCTGGGACAAGGCTGTTCCAAACCTTCACTGGCCCTCCATTGTTCCAACCAAACAGGATCAACCAAAAGCTATAAGCAGCCAGAGGTTGACCCCTAGGGATAGGTACAGGACAGTCATGGAGAGAAAGGCCTTAATGGTTGCCAGTGCTCTGAGGAAGGTGAGACCAACCCTGTTAGGGCCTCACTTCCCTAATCAGACCCCCCACCAGCCTCTTTCTTGGCTCAAACAGATGGCAGGTAGACACCCCAAACTTTTGAGAGGATCCAAGACCCTACAGGGGAGGAACTTCTCAGTGGACCATAGCATAGGGAGTATCCATGCAAATGCAGGACCTTCCTTATATGGCCTCTTAGGAAATAAAGTCTCAACTGGGCAAGGTTAGCCTTATCTCCTTTCGTTTGGGGGGGGGTTATGTAGGAAGGTAGGATCCTTCTACATGATTACCCCCACTTTTTGCCTGGTGCTAAGCTGCTTTTGACTAGTCTGACTGGGATCCTGCTAATCAGGACCCCAGTCTATCTGCTTTCTCTCTTAAATTGTTATGTTCAGTACTTAGGTACATCCCAGATTGGATACTGGGGGACCCTATATGGTACTAAGGTACCCAGGGCATAGGTACCCCAGAGGTCCCCCATGGGCTGACGCATGCATTATGCCACCCATGGGAGACCATTCAAAATGGAACTACAGGCCTACCATTGCAGCCTGTGGAAACTGGTGCTAGCACCACTTACTAAAGATATAGGTTTCCTATATCTAGGGTCGCTGCACTTAAAACCTATAAGTCACCCCCATAGCAGGCCTTATCTATCCTGAAGGCAGGGTGCATGGTTCTAAGTGCGAGGGTACCCCTGCATGAGCAGGAAACCCCTACAGCCTACGGAGTCCATTCTCCCGGGTTGTAAGTGAAGCAGCCATATACTATATAGAGGGCTCTGCGTAATTACGCGATGACCATCTCGAAACTAGCTGCAACGAATCCTATCATGTTTGGTATCAAACATGTTGGCATCATACCCCCACAACGTAAACTGTGTGGGAGGTATGATTCAAAGCACTGGAAGAGCTCTCCGTTAGGCTCTCAGTGTTCCCGGTACCAGCCTTGTTGACCCGGACAGCAGCACAAAATGGTTGCTGCCGACCAGAGACACTATTCTCACCACCTGCTGCTGAGCCAAGCTCGAGCAGTGGAAGGCAGAACAATAGGCATCCTGTCACAGAACGGTGTGATCACCTCCCAGACAGGATTTAGTGTATTGGGGCATGGTGGGTGTGCTTGCCAGCACCACTCAGTCTGCATGACGGGCACATTTGGGGTCAATCAATCAATCAATCAATCAATCAATCAATCAGTCATTTGTAAAGCGCACTACTCACCCGTGAGGGTCTCAAGGCTCTGGGAGGGGGGGGGGTGCTGCTACTGCTCGAATAGCCAGGTCTTGAGTAGCCTCCTGAAGGTTAGTAGATCCTGGGTCTGTCGCAGGAGGATGGGGAGGGTGTTCCAGGTCTTGGCGGCGAGGTGGGAGAACGATCTGCCGCCGGTGGTCGCTCTTCGGATGCGGGGGACGGTGGCGAGGGTGAGGTCGGCGGAGCGGAGCTGGTGGTTCGGAGTGTAGAAGGTGAGCCGTCTGTTGAGGTATGCCGGTCCGGTGTTGTGGAGTGCCTTGTGTGCATGGGTGAGAAGCTTGAAGGTGATCCTCTTGTTGACGGGAAGCCAGTGCAGGTCTCTCAGGTGGGGTGTGATGTGGCTGTGGCGAGGGATTTCGAGGATCAGGCGTGCAGAGGCGTTCTGTATTCGTTGAAGTCGTTTCAGGAGTTTGGCCGAGGCTCCTGCGTAGAGGGCGTTTCCGTAGTCCAGCCTGCTGCTGACGAGGGCCTGGGTGACCGTTCTTCTTGTTTCGGTGGGGGATCCACCAGTAGATCTTGCGGAGCATGCAGAGGGTGTTGAAGCAGGAGGATGAGACGGCGTTGACTTGCTTGGTCATGGAGAGTGTTGAGTCGAGGATGAACCCCAGGTTGCGTGCATGGTCGGTGGGTGTCGGTGCTGCTCCCAGTGCGGTCGGCCACCAGGAATCGTCCCAGGCTGAGGGGGAGGAGCCGAGGATGAGGACCTCCGTCTTGCCCGAGTTCAGCTTCAGACGGCTGTTCTTCATCCACTCGGCGACGGCCTTCATTCCTTCGTGGAGGTTGGATTTGGCGGTGAGAGGGTCCTTGGTGAGGGAGAGGATCAGCTGGGTGTCGTCGGCGTAAGAGGTGATGTTGAGGTCGTGCAGTTGGGCGACGTGGGCGAGCGGAGCCATGTAGACGTTGAACAGTGTCGGGCTGAGGGATGATCCTTGGGGTACGCCGCAGATGATCTCGGAGGCTGCGGAACGGAAAGGGGGGAGGCGGACGCTCTGGGTTCTGCCGGAGAGGAAGGAGGTGGTCCATTCCAGGGCCTTGTCTCGGATCCCTGCGTTGTGGAGGCATGTGCGTAGGGTGCGATGACAGACAGTGTCGAAGGCGGCTGATAGGTCCAGGAGGATGAGGGCCGCGGTTTCGCCGTTGTCCAGCAGGGCCCTGTTGTCATCGGTGGCGGCGATGAGGGGAGTTTCGGTACTGTGGTTGCTGCGGAACCCGGACTGGGACGGGACTGGGACGGGTCCAGGATATTGTTCTCCTCGAGGTAGCGGGTCAGTTGTCCGTTGACGGTCTTCTCAATGACCTTCGCTGGGAACGGGAGCAGGGAGATGGGCCGGAAGTTCTTGAGGTCCTTCAGATCCGCCTTGGATTTCTTCAGTAAGGCGTTGATCTCAGCGCGCTTCCAGCTCTCCGGGAAGGTCGCGGTCTCGAAGGAGATGTTGATGGCCTTGCGGAGATGGGGTGCGATGGTGGCGCTAGCTTTGTTGAAGATGTGGTATGGGCATGGGTCTGACGGAGATCCGGAGTGGATGGTGTTCATGATTTTGATGGTGTCATCGTCGTTTATGTTGGTCCCCATGCATAGTCCAGTTCAAACCAGCTCTGAGAGCCATCGGCTCCCGCTCTGGCACGAAACGGGACAAAGGACATGGGACTAACCTCCCCATCGTCCCAACACTTTCCCTCAGGGTACTTAGGGGCTTACCTGTGAGTGGGTCCCTAGATTCGTCGTGGGACAAGATTCAGATCAGACACCACTTCTTCTTCTACCATCTGGGCACTCTGGACTTTACTGGACTTCGTTTGGGCTTGACTTCGTCTCCCTTCCAGTCTGCTGCATCGTCTGTGCCTGTGCACCATACAGGAACCTTCCAAGGCCTGTGGGCATCAAAGACACCTGAAGGAATCTCACTTGAAGTGAAGGAGTCACTTCCCTGCATTCGCAGGCACTGCAAATAAGTCGACCGGTCTGCTGATTCTGAGCTCCTCTGGACTCAGAAAGGTTCTGCAACACAAGTGGTGGTTTTCCACAGCTCCCGAGGCCTGCCCTGGCCTCTGACCAAGTTTGAGGCCAGTATCCCTCATGGGGGTTGCAATAACCAAACCCCTGTGCTACGCGTCAACTTGCAGTTGCAAAGGCTTGTTGGCTTCCTTCCAAGAAGATCTTCGGGCTCCAAGTAGCCCCAACCTCGAGCACCTCCAGTGACCAGAATCTTCAGCCACACGCATCGTGTGCATCATGGCCTGCATCTTTTGATGATCTGCTTGAGGTCCTCTCGCAACTCCAGTGCCTCTGGCCTGTGGGTCCGATTGAGGGTCACCTTTGTTTCTTTTGGGCTCCCCTTATTGCTCGGGACCTGCTGTGACTCCTCTGCTTGTGGTGAGTCCCCTGGACCTTGCTGGTCCCGACATTGCACCTTCTTCGACTTCTGCATTGGTTGTATTTGCCACGGCTTGTTGGTGCTTCCGCCGGCCACCGATCCCTCGGCACTTGACATCCGACGTGAGACAGCTTGTGCATGGTTCCTGGTCTTCCTCAGCGTCGCCTGGTCCTCACAGCTGCCGAGTCAAGGTCATCGTCATCCATCTTGCAACACCCGACATCGGAGGGCATTCGTCTTCCAGGTCTCCTGGTCACTCCTGAGTGACATAGAGTCTGTCCCCTCTGCTTGCAGGTACCTCATCTAGAATCCACCTTCGAATTCCACCGGACATTTTCTCCTTCTTCAGCAGCGGCACTTTCCCAAAGTCCTCTATTGGATTCGATGGCGGTTTCGGACACCACTTCACACCTATGCACCCGGCTTCCCTGGTGTAGGTAACGTGGGTACTGTGGTATCCACGGGTGGGGTGCCTCTCCAACCTTCTGTCTTCCATTGGGTTTCTTCAGTGTCCACTGGGAAGGGTCCTTAATCTTTAAAAATCCAACCGCGACTTACCCGTAGAGTTGCACGGAGCACGCGGTCTTGTTCCCACACTGCACACGCTCTCTGTGGGGTCCCTATCTACTCACCTTGGGTGGTTCCTTGGGTCCCCAGCACTTCTATGTCCTCTCAACACTGTCTTGACCCGAGTCGTGGTTTTTATACCACTTTCTTAGTATATGGTTTGGTCCCCCCCTGGGGCCCACTGTGTATTCTGTGCTATTTACTGTATTTCTTTGCAAAGTATTGTGTGCAATGTGTTTATCTCAGTGTAGGAGATATCTAAACGTATTAGAGAGTATTATATAATAAATACATATTTTTATAAATACCTTGTGGGGTTCTTTTTCACTTAATCTATACTATAAGATTGCATTCTGGTAGAACAACCTGCTTTACACCCCTTCTGGACTAAGCCTGAAGGCTGCTCTCCACAGCTACCACTTAGAGAGCTTTCTAAGGTTGTCTAAGACCTCTTAAATCACCATAAGGGTTGTCTGGACTGGTGCAAGGTGCCCACTTACATTAGTAGACATCATATACCAGGCCAGCTTCTCACAGACACAGATAGGAACCGCACTGCTATAGGCCTATCTCATTGATTGAGTCCGTAGTAAAGGTTGTTAGCCGCATAGTCCTAGAAAGAACGTTGGCTTGGTCTGCAGAGGCTAACATCCTGTCTGAGGTACAATATGGGTTCAGGAAGGGCATTATAACGTGGGAAAAATGTTTAATCGTTCACCTACTAGTCAACAAATAAGCTGTTTTCAAGGTGGGTTCTTTGTACTTCTCCTTTATGGACCTAAGTCTTTTTGATCAAGTCAATTGGTCAAATCTTATGGGCATATTAACTATCTTAGGTATGATCAAGACCCTGGTTGAGTTTCTGCGTGCTTCACACATGGAAGTCTCAGTTTCAGTGAGATATAGTGAAGGGGGTCAATGTACCAAGTCTTTTTTTCTTAATCTAGATGTTAGGGGCGCAGTTTAGCACCCATCTTGTTCCTGTTGTCTATCAACAACCTTGATAATTTTCTTATCACACATGGACAAGATTTGCCAAAGTTTAACTTCACCCCAACACTGGTCCTACTGTATGTCAATGATGCAGCATTAACGGCTCGGACCCTTAATGGCCTGAAGGTCCATGTGTAGAGTTCATCGATAATACTGATCTTGGCACTAACCTTACTGAAAACTTTCATATAGCTCACCGCTCACAAGTTGCCCTCCATATGGAGCTTTGGTGGTCAAGCAACTACTGACACTCCCTGGCTCACTAATGCCAGAAAACAGCAGGTTGCCACCCTCACGAAGCATACTCATACCTGATTCAGGTTTTCCACCTCAGTGTGAGCATAGTTTCAGATGAATATTGTTTATCCCCATTTTCTCACCGATGGATGCAGAATGTGTTAGATGTGACAACATGGGCGTCATTGCTGTACTTTTAATGATTTCTGTGAGCTTTAACCACTGCCTCCTTTGTCTGTGGAACTATGTTATACGCCTTACTTGCTCATCCTAGAATGGCCATTCTATCTCTAATGGGACAGTAATGCACTTCGTTGAAGGAAATGTGCGTGTGAAACAAACTAGGAAGTCAGATCTGCTGCTGGGACCAACATCTGTGAGCACCTAGATGATGTTATTGCTGGGTCACAGTTTACTCTTTGTGTTGACATCCTCACTCCTTCATTAAATCTGTGGTCCAATTGCCAGTACATTTGTGAGAGGCGATCACCAAGCACACTTCTGATGTCCACCTCAACATTACTTTTTTGGGACTAAAAAAAACCAGCCACTTTTACACGTCGCTGTATTTTTTTCTTTTGAGGGTGGAACACTGTTCCATTCACCCATGTCACTTATCTGCATCCATTTATCCCTTTATTTCATACATCCCTGCCCACTGTGTACGCCACACTCTTAACACACCATACATCTCATATCTTGCCACTTGCACACCTCACCTCTTTTACTTTTGCACATCTTCTCTTTTATTCTCCCACTCCACCCATTTTTCTCTTTTATCTCCCCTCCCCCCACCGTTTCGTGTCCTGACCATTTGCCTTCCTTTTCTTGCACACTCGCCTTCCTTTGCTTGCTCTTTCACCCCTCTTTCCTTACTCCACACCCCGACATTCCTGTTTTTCACGCTCTCTACTACGCCTCTATCACTCCTGGCTGACATCTCCAGCAATCAGGCGCTTTAGTCACTCGTCGCTAGTAAACGAGACCCTAACAATAAAGTTCCATAGGGGCCGGAATCCTTACACTGCAAGTAGCGTCATCAAAAGTGTATTTTTCCTCGTTCTTCATTTCCTACTAATAAGTAATTTTGTGTTCCCCCTTCTCTTAATCTTTGGCTTGCTCGCTGTTCTAGTCAAACAGGGTTGGCTCCCTGGAGGCGGTCTGTAAACCTGTGTTAGGCTCAGTGCCATTTCCCTGGCTCCCAGGTTGGCTGTAGATGGCTGCTCTCAGTGCCTTTGGTAGGGTAAGTGTCTGCTGATCTACAGGCACATATGAGCAGTGATGCTGGAAGCATCCCCAGAAATGGTGCAGTAATCAATAGTAGGTAATGGTCAGTTAGGAAGTTCGTAGAGGTCACTTTTTCTTGCACTCTTTTGTCCACATTTAAAGATGGACAAAGTTTGCAGGTAATTAAAACAGGAAGTAACTATTTGTAACAAATTGCTGTTAAGTGTGTTATCCTTCAGATCAAGTTTGCAATGGTCTGCCTGCAAACTGAGAACAGTTTGTTTACATTTAAAGATTTGTATTGACACATTTGGTTTGTGGAAAGATACATACATGAAACGTTGAAAAGACATTGCTAGCTTACTCTCTACAGTTTGCATTTTTAAATGCCTTATCACCAATAGAGACAGAAATGAGGTATACTTTATTTTAATGCTAGGTTGTGATACCAACACATATTAAAGTCAGGGTAAAAAATAAACTTAGGCACATTCATTTTTCTATGTGCGATACAAGCAAGAATAATATAATGGTGAACTAATTACTTCACTTTTTTTAAATACCTTTTTTTCTGAGACGAAATTGATAATAACCGAGACAACAAAGAAGTGTTTTGCCATTTCACAGCCAGGTTCGATATATAACTGGTAAACATTGTCAGTCATCATCCCGGTTACCTACGATTTGTTTTGAGCTTTTTGGTCTGGAAAAGTCCACGTTCTACCATGTTATTAAAGCTACATTATTTACTTCTTTTATTTGTTTGATATTGTTTATGGCTAGATTTAATTAGCAGCCGCACACTTTGCATAAAACTGTTTTATTGCAGCAGTAGCATCTCAAGAAGAGGGAGCTGCACACAGAACACTGTGATGTGTGGGGGGAGGTAGAAGTCGGACTACAGAAACTACAAGTAATGGGAAGGAGGCAGCTGGGAGCATGTAGTTGCAGTATGTGTAGTGTGGTTTGGGTCTTGTGATGTGGTGGATATGGTGCAGTGTTATCTTCACATGGAGTACTACAGGGACCAGTGATACACAGTACAACAGGTGGTATGCTTAAGGTATGATGGGCTGCTGTATGTCTAGAGGTTGCATTGTATCACACAGTGAGAGGTGGTTGATGTGTGTGGGTTTTTTATGGTGGACGATGTGTTGAATATGGTGGGGTTTTGTTGTAGGGTACAATTATGAGGTAGGTCAATTTAAGAGAAAATTGGTGGGCAACAATGTGCTGTGATATGATTACGGGCTGATGTGTGTGCGGCATACACTGTAGTTTGTTGTACTGTTGTACTATACTATATTTTCTGTTGGCTGGTGGGGTGTTTTAGTGTTGTGCATTAGGGTATGATGAAACAAGTTGTTGGATGATGTAGTGCATGGAGTGGTCTGGGATTTCTTTTCTCGTCTGGAAGACTGAGGTGTGTGGAGTCCAGTGGTCCTGTATTGTGCATGGTTCTATGGTTTGGTCCAGTTCAATATAGCCTGTTATTGTCTATTGTATTGTGTTGTATGACATACCATGCTGCTAAAAAACGCTGAACAGGCTTGGATTGTGGGATGTTAAGTTGGTTAAAGAGTAATGGCATGCTGAAGGGAAACATGGACCAGATCAGTGTTCCATTATGTTGTGTGGTGAGGTATAGTCGATGTGAGTTCATATGAAATGAAAATGTGTGCTGTGTTGAGGTGTTGGGGCGAGGAACTTACTAGAATTGAGTGGTTATGATTACTGGGAGATTAGCTGTGTTTTCAAGAGGTGTGATGAGATATTGTGCATGTGATCGTGTGCTATTTGGAGTAGGTTGGGCGTGAAAGTGTGTTATCAATGCTGGTGATGTATGGCAGTTTGTGCTGTGCTATGATATAGGGTAATGTGGTGCACTTTTGACAGACATCTGAAGCATTTGCCAACATTTTGTTGCACATGTTGGTCATATTTTTGATATTTGGTGCCTCAATCTATCTCGTCCTTTTTAAAAAAAATAGCAATGTACAGTTCATGTATGTTAATGTTTTTCACTTTGAAGCATGATAATTTCTCAGATATATGTTTCCCTGTTCCACAGCTCTTCAATAGTACAACACACTCCTCACACACAAACACACACATTACCGAAAATGCAGTTTCCAGATTTGCAGTAGTAGATGAAATGTTTGTCAGAAGGTTCTGTGGAGATGGGTACGGTTTTGTCTCAGGAATGGATCACCTCTACCCTCAAAGTAGAAAGAAAATCATTTCCCACAGCTTACCTGCACCATGATTTAACCTAGAACTAAGGTCCCTAAAAAAGAGGATGTCGTCAATTAGAAAGAAAATGGAGGTCTACTTTATGTAATAACGAAAGAAAGGCCTATTGTTCAGCTAAGAAGGACTACAAAATGAAAATTAAATTGGCCAAAGCCACCTTTTACAGCAATAAGATTGAGGCAGCAAAAAATTCATATAGAGAATTATTTGTCATAGTTATATCTATGACACACACCACAGCTACTAATCAGAATATCTTCACTTCTCTATTGAAATGTGACAAATTAGCTGTCTTCTTTCTTTAAAAAATGAATTCATAATCATGATTATTTTCCAAAGGCTGAAAATACTTTTACATTTGTAGGAGCCTCAGATTCTTTTTCAAAAGTTGAAAATACCTCTAATTCTGCAGGAACATCACTCCTGCCATTGGATACAATGTTCATTCTTACTGAATTTGCTCCCATCACCTTGCAGGACATGTTAAATTTAATTATAAACTGCAAATCTGCATTTCCCAGTGATCCTTGCCTCCCTTCCACACTTTAGTTAGACATACCTACAATTGCTCCTCTGCTCCATGACCTGCTAAAATCCTCAATTGCTTCAACCACTACCCCAATCTCTTGGAAGCAAGAGGCATCTATCTTGAACAAAAATAATGCATCCTCTAATATGCCTGCAACCTATAGACCCATTCCACTATTGCCAGCCCCTGCAAAAATGTGAGCCAATCATGTTAAACATCAGCTGTTGAAGTACCTGGAAGACTAATGCATTGTGGATGTATCCCAGTTTGTCTTCAGTGCTGCCCATAGCACTGAATCAATACTCGTCACGGTTTCTGAACATCTGAAAAACTTCTTACATAATGGAGGAACAGCTGCCCTTGACCTTCATGACTTCAACACCATATCACACTACTCCGATACATAGGTTAGTAGAGATTGGAGTTAAGGGTTCAGCACTTGCGTTGTTAACCAACTTTATCGATAATCGATCGCAAGCCATTTGCCTCCCTCTGTATCCTTCAAGCCCAATTTCAATAAACTTTGGAGTGTCACAGGGATCATCCTTGAGTCCTATACTCTTTAACATATATATGATCCCCAAGGCAACCTTGAGCCGCAGTTTTGAGTTTGAAGTCTTCTCATATGCTGATGATACTCACTCAGATAGTCATTATTATTATTATTATTTCAGATTTATAGAGCGCATGGCTACCCAAGCAAGGGTTTCTTAGTGCTACACAGAGACATCCTGCGTGATACTCCTGAAGTCACTGACTAAAACAGCCAGGATTTTAGGCTTTTGAGGAAGATTGAAAGTGAGCTATACGCTCTCCGACCAGGGTGGAAGGGAGTTTCACAGCTTTGGCCAAGGAAATAGAAAGCTCTGCCTCCTTGCCTGGATTTTCTAGTTCTGGGAACTGCAACTAGATCAAGGTAATTCGAATGCAGTGACCGATTGGGTGTTTAGGCTAACACCAATGACCCTAAATATGAGGGGCCAGAGTTTTAGTGAATGTAGCAAAGTGCCTTGAAGTGAACTCGACGCTCAATTGGGAGCCAGTGCGGCTTGTGGAGAAGGCTGGCAGTGGGATGGAACTTGGGGGGGCAAAGTAGGATTCTAGTAGCTGCGTTTTGCTCTACCTGGAGTTGCCTGAGAAGGTACTTTGGGACCCCTAGGTAAAGAATGTTTCCATAATCAAGCCTTGACATGACCAGGGCTTAGATGAATGTTCACTAAGCCGAGCTTGGGAGACATCCTATAATTTTTCTAAGCCATCTCAAGATGCCAAAGCAGGTGGTGGACACTTTAGTGATTTCATGACTCATGGATACATTATTGTCCAGCCAGACTCCAAGATTCTTAACTTCTGGAGTTGGGTCTGGTAAAGTACCCATCACATCTGGCCCAGATGTGGACCCCAAAGGTGGGGAAGATTGCCTAGCAAAAAAACCTCTGTCTTTTCTCCATTTAGCTTCAATGAATTTGTGTTCATCCAGGTGCAAACTTGTTTGAGGCAACTATTTAGTGCCTCTCCACTGTGCTTCGCCTGGGAAGACAGGGAGACAGTGATCTGAGTATCGTCTGTGTAAGACAGGAGAGTGAGGCCGCATGTTTGTACAATGTCCTCAAGTGGCCTTATGTATAAATTTAAGAGGGTTGGGTTCAAAGTGGAGCCCTGAGGGACCCCAGATGGTAATGGCGTGGCTCATAGTGATGCTGGTGGGTGTGCACTTGAAAAACATGGCCCCTAAGGAATGAGGTCAGCCAGGGCAGAGCCGTGTCCTGCACCCCTTGAGTCTCCAGTCTTTGGAGAAGAATGTTGTGGTTCACCGTGTCTAACAGAATCAGTGCAGCAGGGCCAGCGTTGTCAAGTTGTTGCCTTAGATAATCTGTTACAGCCAATAAGGCAGACTCTGTACTATGGCCGGCTCTGTTCTATTCTGGCAGTCTTATATAGCGCATAGCTACCTGAAGGCCTCCCAGTGCTCAGTCGGTCAACACACAGCTAACTTAGCCGGCAGAGCTACCTACCATAGTGCCAGGTCTTCAAGTCCTGCAGAAGGGAAGCTCGTTATCCTGATGGCGAAGTTCAAGGGGAAGGGTGTTCCAGAGTTTGAGGGCCTGATAGGAAAAAGAGCGGCCACCCCACCGAGATCTGTCGAACTTGGGGATCTGAAGCAAGTAAGCTGAGGAAGATCTAAGTGACCTTCCGGGAATGTAAGGAGTAGTCAGGGATCCTAGTAAAGCAGGGCCTTTCTTCTTGAGGACGGATCTATGTAGAATATATAAAGCCTTAAATTGAACACGCTTCTCCACGGGAAACAGTGAAGATCTCTCAGAGCCGTTTTAGCCGATTGACGCTTGGGAAGATTCATCAGAAGCCGTGCAGCGGCATGCTGAATAATTTGTAACCTTTTGGCACAAAGCGAGGTGATCCAAGATATAAGAAATTGTCATAATCAAGGAGTGAGATGATCAGGGCCTTGCCAATTAGTCTTCTGGCTAAGAAGGGAAGTAAGTTTAGTACCTTTCTTAGCAACCTCAGGACACCAAACCAGTTAGCTGCCAGTTTTTTGCTTGGTGATTCATGGTGAGACTGGAATCGAGCTACATCCCAAGGCTCTTTATCACCCCTTTGAGGTTTGGGAGTCCCCTCAAACAGTCAAGGACAGGAGTTAGACCTTTCCTAAAGAAACTGTTGCCCAATAGCATGACCTCCGTCTTGTCTTCTTTGAGCTTCAGTTTACAATTAGCCATCCAGTTGGCCACCTCATGAAGACAGGGGACCAGGTTAAGGTGATTGGAGCTGGAGTCAGGGGAGATGGATATCACCAACTGGGAGTCATCGGCATAAGACACCAAAGACAACGGACAATATCCGCCAATGGAAGGAGATAAAGATAAAAAAGGATGGGGCTCAAAGAGGACCTCGGGGCACCCCACTGTTCAGAAGGAAATTGTGAGAGTACCAAGAATGGTCAAACACCTGAAATGATCTATTCCCCACAAAGGAGGAAGGCCATTTTAGGGGACACCCGATGACACCCACATCAGATATCCTCTGAATAGCTGGGTGTTGGCTGCAAGTCTTTTGGCTTTGTTAGTGCTTGTTTTGTTTTGTCATCTTTGTAAAACATTGATTTGGCCCTTGAAAATATTTTTTAAAAATGTAAAAAAGCTAGAATATTTTTGGGTCTCAAAAAGCTCACTTTGCCGTGGTGTTCCCTGACACTGAAAGGAACTACTTTGTGAGTGGATGTGCTACTTGTATAAGAGCAAAAATCTGTCACTCATTGTAAATGTAGTCAATGGGTGTAGTGGGCACATCCATTGCCTCATGCTGTATGCAGTAGTGCGTGGAAGAAAAATGTGAATGACACTACAACAGACAAATGGATGAAGAGGGCTGGCTAAAAGCACTTATATGTAAGTACCATATGTAGATATGCCAATGCCAGAACTTCAAAGGCAGAATGGGAGAAAGTTGGAGGAAGAGAAAGATATGAAAACTGTGTCAGAGGCAGAATACAAGGACGGAAGAATGAGATAAAGAGACATGAAGTGTAGGGTAGTGGAAGAAAGAGGCAAGAGAAATTAAGGGTAGGCAGTCTTGATATTCAGCATTCCACAACACCAGTAATGGGCTCTTAAGAAAAATGTAGTGCCCTGCGCTTTTTTTTGTTTGTTTTACAAATTAAGCACTGCCTGTAACTGGCCCTCCAAATGCACGTCCGCGCTGCAGGAAACAAGTCACTTCAACTTTCACAAGTTACAGAAGGGCCCTCGACAGTATTCATGGGACTGCTTCAGAGCAAGTGAAAAATTTAACTAAACTGTGTTTTTGCTCCCTGCGTCAAGCACTACAGTTAGAGATATCTGCCAACTAATTAGCAGGCAGGCTGTTCATTTTAACCTACGATAGGGACAGAGAGCATTCATCTCCAGACAATCTGGGAGCCAGGGAAATGGCACGGAGCCTAGCATAGTTATCAAAGCACAGACCTCATACAAGGAGCCAAGCCTGTTTGACCAGAACAGCGAGACAGCCAACGAGTACAAGGAGAGGAAACAAAAATTACTTATTAGCTAGGAATGCAGGAAGGGGAAAACAGACAAGAAAAGAAACAGGAACTTTTCAAGACTCGACCAGCAGAGTAAAGATTCCGTGCAAGATAGTAGAACCTGGTTGTTAGGGTCAAGTTTACAAGCGAAGTAGGGGTAAAGAAGCGGATGGATGTAGAGGTGAAACAGGGGTGATTGAGGAGTTGTAGTGAGCGTAGAACACAGGACGTATGGCATCGAAAACAGGACAGCTGGGGTTTAACATAGGATGATTGTGATGTAAATCAAAGGGGGTGAGTGCACTGGAAAAGGAAGGCGACTGGACAAGAAAAGGAATGCGAGTGCGCAAGTTATAAGGGGATGGAAGTAGGCGGGTTGAAAGACTAAGACTAGTGGGGTAGAAGAGTAAACGATGGGTCAGAAAAGTGTAGGAACGTTGTAGCAAAAGAGGTGAGATGAGTGACTGAAAGAAATGAAAGTAGAGGAAAAGAATACGGGCAAAAATATTAGAGGTAATCTGTAAAAGAGGTGAGGTGGTAACGTAAACAAGCATTTGCAATGCAAATAGGTCTCGCATTTTTGAGTTAGAGCTATTGACGGTGTAAATGACAATGTTTTTAGCTATACGTTTTGTTTTTGGAGTGAATGTATGTGGTGTGGACTGATAATATGTGGGTTGGATTGGAATCGTTAGTTGTGGAATTGTGTATTGTGGAATTGTGTGGTGTGGAGTGGATTTGTGTAGTGGAATAATATGGCAAAGTGTGCAGTGGAATTATGTGGATAGTATTTATGTGGTATTAAGTGTACTGGAATTATGTGGAGTGGGATTGTGTGTCATGGAATGTAATTATTTGGAATGGTATTGTGTGTTGTGGAGTGGTATGCAATGGAGTTTACTTATGTGGTGTGCTGTTGAATTTTGTGGCATGATGTGGAATGTGGTGTGGATTGGATGTATGTGGTGTGTTGTGTTTTGGAAATGTGTTGTTGAGTTGAATTATGTGGTTTGTTGAAGTATATGGTGTGGAATAGAAATGTTTAGAGTTGAATTGTGTGGCGTGGAAGTGTGTGGCGTTGAGTGAAAACTGTGTTGAGTGGTATTATGTGGCATGGTGTAGAGTGTATTTATGTGGAGTGTTGCTACGTGGCACAGACTGGATTTATGTGGAGTGTATTTATGTGGTATGGAGTAGAGTGCAATTATGTGGAGGTGAATTATGTGGTGTTGAGTGGTATTATGTGGAGTGTAATTATGCTGTGTGGTGTATTGTGTGGGGCGGAATTGTATGCCGTTGTATAGAATTATGTGGCATGGTGTGGTGTATAATTGTGCTGAGTGGAATCATGTGGCATGTTGTGGATTCAGGGATAGTGTTGTGTTTTCAATATTGTAACAGCAGCAGGTCACTAATATTACTGGAAATAATCTGTGACACTCTCTCATTTCTCATGTCAAGTCCTATTTTGATGTAAAAGAAACTTTTTTTATGGATATTGCATGAAGCAAACACAGCGTTTCTCTTCAATATGCTATCAAGTACCAACTCGGCCACCTAGAAAAAAAACCTGTGATGGGTAATCAAAGGGAAAACAGCCACCATATAACCATCACAACTCAAAATGATTGACTTAAGTTAAGGGAGAGTAAGCAACTAATTAATTTCCAAACATGCCAATAAAATGTAGATATTTGGTAGGATTGGTGCTACAGGAGATATCAATAAACAAATCACTTAACAATCCTGAGAAAAGACCACGCCGACTTTGCCAGACATAAATCCACATATACATCGGGAAATAAAGTTTAGTATTACCATTTGCAGAAGTCGTATGCCATGTACCAACCAGGTTATGCTTGCCTGTGAATCTGACCAATTAGTTAAGATAACACATGCCACTGTGCAACTATCCTAGCTCATTCGGAGGTGAAGTGACATTTCCGTTTTAAAGGAACTTCGAACAAAACTCTGAGAACACTTCTTGTGTATGGAATTAGGGTAGTCAAGAGACACGTAAACAGAGCAAACTGACATCTGAATCAATTGTAACAATAAGATGAGAGGCAATACAATCACAAACAATGAAAAGTCCAAGATCCAACAGTTTCAGTCCACAGTCTCCAGTATGAACAGAAATTTCTTTATTTCCTGTCTACTTCAAAATGCTTTTTAGTCAGGCAATAGGCGCGGCCAACGCGTTTCGCCCATAAACACGGGCTTCCTCAGTGCATCATATATGATACAAACGAAAATTCATCAGATTTAATTACGCCAAATTCTTGCCATGGATCTATAGTTCCTCCTATATTTTCAAAAATCGGTCATCCTTAGGTTGCAATAATTGAATAATTGTACTCCAATGGTGCGTTGACAACACCAAATCCTTCGAAGAAAAGAGTCCGCATAAAGGAGGGAACAGCCATACTTCAAATATCCATTGTCATAGTTTCCATTCAAGATTCCCTCACGCCATACGAGCCATATGTTCATTATTAGTTGGCAACATAGTGTCCATTTCATTCAATGTTCATTATCTCTGGTGGTGTGTGAAGTTTCTATGGTCACATGTTCTGTAACGTCCAGATGTTCTATGTCTCCAGATGTTCAATTGTTTCCATCTGTCAGATTAGTGAATGTGGTTTTGTTTCGTGACATAGGAAATGTGTAAATATTGTGCTCATATTTTAGAGTTCACATACATTTTTCTAATAATGAAAATATTGAATTTCATTATCAATTATAAACTACATTTTTAAATAAAATCTGAATCTATATCTTATGAGTGTTTTGCTTGTTTAAGGTATCTGGATGTTTCAATTATGGAGATTAATTCCCTGAAAAAATGATGGCTATGTTAGTCATAATTCTTTTGTAAAACCCAACATGGATAGTTGTTTGGATATTTTGAAGAAACTTTTTAGCAAATAGTTATGCACCTTCTGTATTTAAATATAAAATGTTACTAAATAATAAGGTGTATAATATGTAAATACCTTGAGTTTTTCCTTGCTGCAGAAGAGTCAATATTACAAACTCCTGACACTGCTTCAGGCTGGAGAGTTGTTGCAATTAATTTCCCCAAAAGTAATGTTGTATCCTCTGAACTGGGTCCTCCACCTTTAGCTGGTGCCTCCTGTCTCCTTGTGGCTATTTTGCCTTGGTTCTTGACTTAAGGGCAAGCCTCCTTTTCCAAATCTCTTCTTCACTTCTGTTTGTCACTCCAACAACATTTATCCGGGTTTGGATTCTTCTCCAAATCTGCTCTTTTGTAGACTTTGGGACCATAAGGGAGGACTTGCCAAACAGTCTTTCATTCCCCCAACACACTCATCAAGTCTGCCGACTTTCTTCCTGTGGCTCCTCTGGGGACATTTTATTTTGTTAGAAGTATTTTGGAAGAGCTGTAGAGATCTGCCTCTCTCCCAGGTTCAGAATGAATGATTTCGGAACAGTTCCTGAATCAACTATATCATCATTTGCAGACACTGTTATTCGCTATTTAGGATTAATAAGAAATACAAATAGAGAATCTTTATTTAAAAGGAATTGTTATTTAAAATTAGCAAATAATAAATCGCTATTTTGTAACTGGAACCATAGTACATCAATTTTTTGTGATTCAAAAATAGCGATTCAGTAAAAATTGCTATACCAGAATCACAAAAACAAACTTTTTTACAGCAGGCTCCTACTTCTCTCATCTTGGAAAAAATGCTATTCACCTCCCAGTCATTCACCTCCATCATTCTTGGTCTCGCTGTCATTTGGCTAGCTATTTTGCTGGGTCTGGTGGCTCAATGAACTAATAATGCTCTGCAGGAGCTTGTGTTTGACTTCATAGTCAAAGGTTCAAATCCCACCAGTCCCTCTCACCCATTTAAGGTTGATAAAATGAGTACCATTGAGTTGGGTAACAATGAACATCTGTTCTGCACCCAGATACCCTTCTCAGTGATCGGGCACTTTACAAGTACGTGGTATGTTATTTTGCTTCGGAGAGCGACCAGTTAGTGCTTTGTGACTTAAATAACAAGGAGATGTTTTTTGTTGGGAAAAGTAGAAACAAAATATTAGTTTTTCAATGCAACCCCTGCGTCCTGGCATACATTTTAAAGCGAGGTGCGTTCATTGAAAAGTTAATTGATTCTCCTTTGCAACCCCTCCCTTCTTCCACTGAGGTAATGAAACCCTGGTTTGTTACCTGTGGAAAGTGGCCATTACAATGAAGTCATGTGGCACTCACGCTTGAATGTCCCTTCTTATAAGAACTCTTTCTTTCAGCTCTATGACAAAGGCCAAAGCAACCCAGTTTTTAAGAATAGACGCCGACTGATTAGATTTTCTTTCCCAGTGATGAAAAAGACTTTGTGGAAAATGAGGTGTTGGATGCAATCCAGACAACAAGGCGGCAAAACAATGCTGGTCCCTAGAAAGCCCTATGTCTGAAATTACAGACACCAAGGGAGGGGTACAGGGGTATTGGAACTGGGCTAATGAAACTGAGACAACTCTGACTCATTATCAAATGTTGGAAGGATTATTGAAAGTTTCTTCTTTACATTTGCTATACTTTGTAGTTGGACAATTTTGAGTCCTCCCCGCAGAACACATAAAACGCAAATCCCTGACAGTGGTGATGGTTAGTAACAGTAGAATACTGTTAATTCAAGGTTAACTTCAAATTTGATATTTTTCGGAAACAAACCGTTTAATTCCCCATTGGAATATGGATTTTATTTTTGTTTACTTATTACATAGGTTAGCATTTTCTGCGTGACCGTGCAGCCAACAAATATAACTATAATAGAGGATGTATTTTCACACAATGACATACAATACACATAACTACACTCTAACATAAAATCTTGTGAAATGCGTCCAAGACAGTAATATATGTCCCTATTTCTCTGTGACCCATTTTACCCACATTCTTTTCGTAGAACTAAACATTAACCAGCACCATCTTACATAGAAAAATGCTACCACTCATTAAATCTATTAATGAAATACACAATGTCCTTTTCTCTTAACAGACAATAGAACTTAATTTCATATTATGCTTAATATGTTTATGTATATCTTTAAATGAAGTACAAATGAAAGTGAAAAATGAACCTGAGACTCAATTTTTGGCTGCACCTGGATGCAACAGCTACACATGGCCTTGTGTTTGTTGCACAAACAGTAACACCTATGCCATGTCATATTCACATTGAGGGCAGGAACCAGTACGGAAGTATATTCTGCCCCATTGGTTGTATCCAGAATTACACATCTACAGTGCATACACATATGTCACATTGTGTAAGAATCCAAAGCATGGAACTAACTGAGTGAAACAGGCTGCAGTTAGGGGAAGACCTGATGTGTGGCTCCCCTACTAACCCTTCAATGTATCAAGAGCTGATGCCCGCCCCACTCCTTCCTTACTCTCACTTGTTTCTGCCTTTTTTACAACTTACCCTGAGTGTATATACATAGTGAGGGTTGATTAATCTGTAACTTGCGAGTAACCAGAACGGAATGCCACTGAAATTGGAAAATTTCCTTCCTGCGTGTTTCAGAGGACACTACACAGTAAATCCCCATTTAACATCTGTTCTTTTCTGGAGAACACCCAAAATGGCTTAGGAGAAGACTGAGAGGGACCCAGCATTGTCCAAGTGGAAGTCAACATTAATGGGCAGGGGAACTCGAAAGGCTCCTTCGGTTAGAAGGTGGTCTGGAATCCAGCCTTCTGCGAGTGCACACCTGGGGCTGTATTATGCATAGTGCCTCTAGGCGCAACAGGTGTGTGTGCCCACTTTCTGCCAGCTTTCTGCACTCTGAGGCACTATGGTATTACAGAAGGGGTTGCAGATGCTTGTGCGACTCCTTCTGTAATACTGTATTACAGATAGCACTGGTGCACATGTAGCACCAGCACTATTCTGAGAGGGCATTCCCTCATTTGATTGGAGGCTGGGCCCCATGCACATGAGGAAATCACTTTGCCTCTGTGCCCACACCCTATTATGGATGAGTGCGCAGAGGCAAACTGGGTCTTAGGAGGCGCACTGACAGTGTGCCCCAAAAATGTAGCACATTGTTATTGCGTAGCCTGAGAGCAGCTCCTTTAAGGGGGGGAAAGAGGTCCCATGAACCCCCCCCAGACATCCCCTGCTGGCAGAGGCAGTCACTCATTGAACCACCTGCAGGGGGATATCTGTCCACTTTTCAAAGTGTAAGTGGCTGACGTCTGCGCTGTGAAACACAGGGTTCGTTGGAAGGAGTGAATGTGGTGCCTACAGCGCATCCGCGAGTTCACAGCTGCCGGGGGGCAGCATATTCATGATAATAGGGCACAATGTCCTGGTCTGCGCCAGTCCAGGTGTGGCTGGCACAGACTGGGACAGAGTGCCTGTTCTGTAACCAGTAAAGTACTCCAAAAAAGTGATGGATGGAATGTTTGAATTAATCTCAGCCACTGGTAATTACACAGTGCCACATCCCAGTCCATCGTTATTTTGCACACCATGCCACCTCAGTTTGGAACCAGCCATATGTAAATTATGCTTGTCCCTGCTCCAATGGGAACTGTCAAACCAGAACTGCCAGTCCAGATCCTAGGTGAACCAGAACACAAGCAAAAAGACCAGTTCCACCCTAGTTAGGACTCATCAACCAGGTATAGCTTGATTTCATTGACACAGAGTGCAAGGAACCCAAGTCTGGTCATACCCGTAACCGTCCAACTCACGGCGACACACTAAAGTATACAAAAAAGTGATGGATGGAATGTTTGACTTAATCTCAGCAATTGGAAATTACCCTGGCTGCATCCCAGTCCATCGTTATTTCACAGATCATGCCACCTCAGTATGGATTCACCATGGGAACCACCCTCAAAATGTGTGCTGTTTCAAAGTTCGGAATATGTGAATTTCGGAAACCATCATTGCAATCCCACACCTTTCAGCCTTTTAATCTCCCATCTGATGCACTCCTCAAAGGAAAAAATCTGACGGTTTGGTGGACTTCCACTTAAGGGTTTGGCAGTTCAAAAATTTTGATTTTTATAAATCAAGACCTCCGCAGTCAATGTGAGATGTGTCATAGTGCTTTTTTAAATTACTTTCTCCCCACCCCTTGCTTGTTTTTTTAAAAACAATCAGAACAGCTCTTCACGCACATTTGTGCGTTTTCCCTTCCTAATACATTTTAATTACCGTCAGCAGGATGGCCACCATGCATCATCTTTATTTTTTTTTCAGCAACTTTGGAGCATCTGTGACTAATAAATACTTCTTGTCCTCAAAACACAGAGTTTAAAGATGATCTGATTTCACTAGACCTAAGAGCACCCCGAAGCTCGAATTCCTGGTGAGATTTAAGTTAAACAGATATACCATTGAGGAAAGAGAGAGACAAATAATGTCTGTAGACCTTGAAAAACCATGCAAATCTATTCAGACTCAAAATGATCTGGAGGCAGTTGATTGACTAGTGGCGCAGAAAATCATACATACACAATGTGATAGGCCTCTACATATTCCCACACAGCCGTTGGGAAAAGATGAATGAAAGCCATTACTAGAAAACTATAATCTAAAGCCCCAGGAATCGTCTGAATTGAGGTTTGAGGTTAAAGAAATGGATGCTGTACAAACTAGTTTTCCATATAGTGATGAGGAATCCCCGCAAGCTATGAAATGCCTAATATCATGGAATATAGCAGGGCTGAAACAAAAATTAATATGTCCAGACTGGCAAGATTACATGAATCAATATGACTTTTGCCTACTACAGTAAACGTGGGCTCTTGATCCACCTTATAAGCTGGGCTATAGGGCGTTCAGCGTTAACACAGTTCCTTCAACTAGAGGTAGACTTTCAGGAGGCTTAGTTATATGGACCAAAATCTCCTTAAAGATAGAAATTAAACAACTGGAATTACCATCTTGAGATATTATTGGGATAAAAATAAAAACACAAAACAAAGCAGATATCTATCTGCTTAATGTTTATAATAGACTGAGAGTAGCTAGTGTAGAATCACCAGAGATAGAGTTATTGGATCATTTTTTGAGTTCTATAAATCCTAGTATATCAATAATTATAGGTGGAAATCTCAATTGCAAGTTCGAGCCCGTAGTGGGCTTGGAAACCATTCTAGAAGAGGAGAATATGGCAAGAGGTATTCCACCGTTGGAGGCTGGTACCCCTGTTCCTCGCATAACCGCAGTAATCCAATTGGTTCGATTTGTCTCAGGGCAAGGATTGAGGGCCTGCAATGGCAGGCTGTCATTGGACAGCCCGAGTGCATATACTTTAAAAGAGGCACCACTAAGAGCAAAATTGATTATATATTAGCCAGTGCTAATATATGGGGTAATTTAATGGATCTAAAAGTCGAGTCAAGAGAAGATAGTGACCACTTCCCTTTATGCCTAACATTGGAGGGAGCCCTTCTTAAATCTTGGGCATTGGGAATAACTCCAATAATAGAAATCTATTACAACCGCTGGTCAGTAATAATCGTACAGCACTAAAATGGCCATCTATTGGAGGCAATTCTGAAATTATGACAAGGATCTATAATTCCTTCTCAGACGTTTTATCGCCTTATACAAGTACTGCTCTATGCAAGATCCCTATTATGCAGATCCATTGCACTATGGTAGAGAAATTGAAAATGCTCTTGAGCAAACCTCCCCGAGACCATGAGCCATCGAACACTATTAAAAATCTTCACCACAATCCTTGGTTCACTAAGGGCTGCCGTGAAGCAAAGCATCAGTTGCTGGATGTTATAAGATCAAATCACATAGTGCAAAATAAGAGACAGTAGGGCAAAGTATAAGGAATTAATAGTACAATCAAAAAAGGATTGGGATAATCGCATCTGGAACGAATTGATTGAAGCAGCCACAAATAAGGACCATGCTGCTTTCGGGAAAACACTAGCCGAAGGAAATATAACTCCAGCCTGGATCATTATTTGGACCCTGGCACTTGGAGCAGACATTTCTTAGCTCTATAGTCTGATGCTGTAGAACCACCAGATAATGATTTCACTATTAAGGGAATAAATCCCCCGGACTTTACCTGGCACGGTTTAAATACAACTTCTTACTTTAATCTAGATGACACAGTGGCAGCAATAGAAGCTATCAAGTCAAGGAAAGCCCCAGGCCCTGATAAGATCCCAGGTGACCTTTTAAGGCATGATAAATTAGTCTGGACACCTTATTTAAATTTACTTAGTAATGCTTTGGCCGCAGGGGCACCAATACCAGATTCATGGAAAGGGGCTGAAATAATTCCTATTTTTAAGAAGGGTAATCGTCAAGATCCTGCTAATTATAGACCAATAAGTCTAATAGACACCTTACAAAAGGTGTATGCAAAACAGATCCTATCGGGCTAAATAATTGCTTGGAGGAAAATAATATTCCCTCTTAGTATCAAACTGGGTTTAGAGTAAAAACCAGCACAATAGATCAGGTTTTTAGATTATTATGCATAGCCCGGAAGTACACTAATCTAAAGGGAGGACACTTTTACATAGCTTTTATTGATCTGAAGGCTGCTTTTGATCTTATCCCTAGAAATTACCTGTGGGACAGCTTAAAAACTCAGGGAGTCCCTGATGATCTTTTGACACAGATTGTACGACTTCACAAAGATAATTATGCAAAAGTTAGATGGGACCTACCTAGGGGTGAACTCACGGAAGCAATCCCAATAAAAAGAGGAGTAAGGCAGGGATGTGTATTGTTACCCACCCTCTTCTCTCTATATGTAAATGATGTTGTGAAACATCTTCAGGGCATGATTCTCCAAAGTTGTGAGGGGTGCCAGTACTAGCATTACTCTTCGCTGATGGCACGGTTTTAATATCACAAACATCCAAGGGACTACAAAATCTCTTTGATTGCTTTAGTGACTTCTGTATGTTAAAAGGCCTTGAAATAAACTCAAATAAAAGGAAATATATGGCCATTAATCCACACAAATTCTTTAAGAGTAACATCTTTGTCCAAAAACAAAAACGGTAATGCGTAGCCAATTTCAATTATCTGGGTTTCACGCTAGATATGAAATTGTCATGGAAACCGCATATCCAAAAATCTAAGGTTGTCTTGCTCCAAAATTCTATGGCAATCGTGAAAAAATAACAGAATAGAACGTCAAAGGCAGTGTCACCTGCCCTGGAAGACTATAAGGACAGGGCCCAATCTGCAACCCTTTGTGGCGCAGAACTCTGGGGGGGCCAGCAGTCAAAATATGCTTGCTAGGGAGGAAAACACATTTATAAGGATGTTACTGCAATTATCAGTACATACACCTATGATCCCCATTTTTCAAGATACAAATATTAGGCGAATTAAACATGAAGCCGCATTAAGACCCTTGTTGTTCTGGGTCCATTTGTGGACCACACAAGAACTCAAAAGTTATAGAGAAGGGTTAATTGAGTTATTGAGACTTGATCATAATACTACACTTCCATGCGTTCAATATGTGCGAAGCTGGTTATATAAACTAGGTTTAAATAGCTTTTGGGATGCTCCCCACTCATTAACACACTCGTCAAAAACAGCTTTGAATTTTTTTTACTGGATGTATATAGAAAATAGTATGTATCACTCCCGAAAAACAGGAAGGTTGACGTCTCAGTTCTTATCTATAAAACCATCTCCTGCCTTTGAAGTATACCTAGATGAAATGCAACCCCCATTGGCAAAGTCTCTGTATATGAAGTTCTGTTTTGATGTCTTACAGATAAAATCCAACACATCCAAGTAAACATGTAATAATACAGATGGTAGAGAGGTTTTATGTACCCTATGTTCTCAAAATGCAGCAGAAAATGAGTGCCACATATTTCTTTTTTGTCCAGTATATACCATTCCTAGGAAAAAATGAATCAAACCAATTTGTCGTAATATGGGAATTAGGTAATACTAAGAATTTTAAAATCTGATACATCCCAGAGAATAGTTTTTAGCTTACGTAGATATCTATTTGCTGTAAGCCTAGTACGTAAGGGAAAAGGCTTGAAATTTTAACGTAACTCTGTCTGTTTTTATTATTAATTTTAGTACTCTATTTTTTATATATATATGTATGTCGGTTTTTATCAGAAAGTGAATGATGTGTTCGTTGCACTTTCACTTTACCATTTTCCTGACCGAATTTGTTTCTTACTTATTGTGCCTGAAAGTGAATAGCATGGTTGTTGTATTTGCACTTCTCTAATCTTATGGACTAAATTTGCACTTTGTTTACAACTGAATAGGCATTATAGCACTATCTTTGGATGTATTTTGGATCGATAATCATTATATATGGTAGTGTGTGTAAATGTATTCCTATTTACTTGATTTGTTTTAAATGTATATTGTGTATCTTTTATGGTTTACCAAACCGAATAAAGATATCTACTACTACTACTACTATTAATAAAAATGCGTAATGTGCGACTGTCTGTACATGACTCTGAGGGGAGCTCTCGAAGTAAGGTAGAAGTGCTCCCCCATCAATCAGTGGCCTCGATTATTTCCAGAGTCCCAAGCAATTCCCCAGTGCTGAGGCTTTCCATCTGAATGTGAGGAAAACACCCCTCTCTTCTCAGAGCTCTTGGTGGGTGAAAGCCCTTGGAAGCCAGCGAGAGGCCTCGTCCCCCTCCAGTGGGGGCAGCTCCAGGGTACAGTCCACAGGCCGATGCGAAGTAGGCTGTCTGACTCCAGAGGTTCATACTGGGTCAATCTTAGAGCACCTGCTGGGCCTCACACCTACCTAGGCTCTGCCTGAGGGCTCTCCATGCTCTTCTAGAAAATTGGAGTTAATTTCTGGGGCCACTTGTTTTTTATTTTGAACAGTTGATCCTCCCATATGAGAATCGCTCACTTCCTCAGCTTTTACCTGTATTTTATTGCCTACCCGCCCCCATCCCTGTCGCTATGTCTCACCGGCGCTACACTGTTAGGGACACGGACAGTCCACCCCACAGTGACCACGTGCACTCATGGAGGGTTCACAGGATGCTGACTGTGTAACTCTTCATAAACCCGAGCAAAGGTTACAATCAGTAACTAGAAGAGCAGTGCCCAGTCTCTACCGGGGAGCAGCCCCCTATTGGAAGTCAATTGTGGGTGTGAACTGCAAGGTAAATAAATACTTGTGTTTGTTGTGCCATTTAAAAACAATTAAAGTGGCCTTTGCTTGTTATCAGTTATTTTTAGTGTCCGGGGTTAGATGCACTTTTTTCCTGGGTTAGTGATCCAACTTCAAAGCAAACCAGGTCTGTGGAACGTCACAAATCTTTATGGCAGGCCTATATCAATGTGGAATGCTTAAATTAGCCACAAATTCATGAATTAGGGAATTGTCTCCCCGTCCACCTCCATCTAATGCCCTTGCAAAACAAGCATTGAAAATGCAATAGGTCTCGCCTTTGATTAAGTTAAAGTAATTTGCTTTGCTAATGGTATTGTATAGCAAAGCAAATGGCTTTAACTTAATGAAAGGCGAGACCTATTGCATTTTTAATGCTTGTTTTTTCTAGGAACCGGGAGATTAAGTGATTTGCCCAGAATCACAGGATGTTGAGCCAATGTAAACCCCCGATGTCAACATACCAGTTTAACTAAACATGCCGCCGCTGAAAGGGAGGGGGGAGCCGACCCTGTCGAGGAGACCCTGGCTGTGAGCCAGGCAGGGTCACTTTTAATATCCGTTCCGAGAATTTTTCCTGCGAGCCCATTCGGGGCTTGAATCCATCCAGGGCCCCTAAGGCAGGAGCCGGGAAGAGTGCACGGCGAAACCCTATGGCTGGACTCCGGTACCTCCAGCCACGGCGCACCTCGCAAGCTGAGCAGAGGCTCCAGAATCGCCGGACGCAGGTGAACAGAGACGTTGCCTCCTGTGCCCCAACCCTGAGAGGAGTCACTACAGCCCCCACGAGAGCGAGAACGTGCACCAGACGACCCTACAGCTGACCCCCCCCGGGACCAGCGAAGGAAACTGCACCAGGGAAAGCCCGTGGAACCAAGCTGCAGTTACTCCCTTCATCACTAGAGGGCCGAGCCAGAGCCGGGAATCATTAGTAAGGTGAGTCTGCGTCCCCGTTTTCGATCGAGACGGTGGCTAGCGGCAGACGCCATAGAGCCAAGGATTCCCCTTTTCAATTACAGGGCAGGAAGCCTTTATTTCACTTTCACCGCAAAACTACCTGCGCAACTCGGTGGGAACATTCACAAACCCCCGAGTGCAGCGCGGCGAACGGAAAGGTGCCAACAGAGAGATACAGCATTTTTCCCTTTTTTCCCGCCATTCCTTTGCTGAGACCTTTGTCACCGCAGTCTCCGCCCCCACATAACTTTTACAAACTCTCCTCGACGGAGCTTTGGTTCGTTCCTGACTTAACAAGCTGTCGCCATTGCGGCGGAAGCGCTGCTCCAGGGCATCGGCGGCTGACCTGCTGCACTGCCGGAGGACTTGGCTGCACACGTGGGACATAGCGGTGAGTGTGCGGCGGCCTGGGCAGGGTGAGGGCGGACCGTGTTACGAGACTGCCTGAAGGTCCTGTGTTGCGCTGATGCCGTGCGCGAGCAAAATCTCCAGTCAGGGTGGGCGGGGCCTAAGGGAGACAGGGCGGACACCAACCCCGCTTCCAAAGAAGCCGGACACAAAACCAACGACAATAGATCTCGCCAAGGCGAAGCAGCGCATGCGCGCTGCAACTCAGGCGAGACCTAAAAAGGGAAAAGAAGCGTGAAGTGCTCAGCCATGGGTGTGGGCAGAGAGCAGTACACACTGTACCTCCCTCCTTACTCAAGATTACGAAAGAGGTACTCCTAGAGTGTACCCCTGAGATGCTAGCTGCACGAAAGTATTTTTTACTAATGTGTTCGTGCATTTTGAATGTAAGCAGTGTAGCTTGATTATGTAGAGAAGAGTATGCTTTATCTGCAGAATTACGTTTCCATATTTAGTAATAACTTTTAATAGCAAATCAGCATTATTGACCAAGAGACGGAAAATCTGCACCTATTTGACTGTTTACAATGTTCTCACTTCGTTGTAGTTTTCTGAGTTCTGAGAGGAGTGATAAAAAAATTATATCAATTTTAATTATGCGATCATCAACCGATAGATATAGCGCTTAAATAGTTTAAAATAAAAGTTACAATTGAAAAAAATGCCACAACAGTTTGATGTCGGATGAATGCTTGCTAAAAAAAAAGTGCCTTATACAAAACTATTTGGATGAGATGTTGTATTTAATGAATACAAGTTTGTGTGAGGCATGGTGCAGTGTCATTCCTGTTGGCAGTGACTACATTTCATGGTCCCGGGTAAAAGGCCTTTCTGCAGTAACCTGCCTTTCCTGTAGGATCAGCCTTGGTGGGTTGAAAACAGCTGGCAAAGAGGGCGCTACACTGTTAGGGACATGGACAGTCCACCCCACACTGACCACGTGCACTCATAGGGGATTCAGCCGATGCTGAGACTCCAACCTGGTTCCCCAGTTCCACAGTTGGTAGCTCTGGTCCTAGCGCACTCCAAGTCAACAGCAATCTATGGCCCGCAGAGATCAATGGACCACATAGCCTGCTGATGCAGACTGCACCCACATTCAGCTGGATTATGAAGACAACAAGCTTTCAACTCCACATAATTCAACACAACGCCACACAATTAAGTGCCACGCAGTTCCACAACACACAATTGCAAACCACATAATTCCACTACACAACACAATTCAACATCTCATAATTCCACACCGCACAATTCAAATCCCCTCATTTCACTACATGCCACATAATAACAATCCATCAAATTCAATTCCACAAATTTCCACTCCTCTCCATGCCACATAATTCCACTTCACATAATACCACTTCATGCAACATTTTACACTGCACGCAAACCAATTCAACTCCAGATAATTCCATTGCACATAATTACACTCCAAACTACATAATTACACTTCACGCCACATAATTACACTCCACATGTTTCCACTCAGGTCCAAAACACATAATTACACTCAACAAAATTCAGCTCCACAATGTGTCCCATATTTACACTCCACATAGTTCCACACCATGCCACACAATGCCATACAGCACAATTCAACACCACACAACATAATTACACTCCACTCCATACCACATTACACTCCATATAAATCTACTCCATGCCACATAGCAACACTCCACATAAATACACTCCACAGCATGGGTCATAATTCCCATCAACATAATAGGACCACACAGTTCCACACACCACAATTCAACTCCACACAATTCCATTCCACCTCACAACATTCACCTCTACTACACAAAATTCCACTACACACCACATATATCCAATCCATACTGCACAATTCCACATCATGCCACTTAGTTCAGCACCACACCACATAATTCAATTCAATACATGTCACTCAACCACACACAATACCACTACACATAAGTCCACTACACTTAATACCACATAATTACTATCCACATAATTCCATTGTACGCGCACGCCCTGATCCAGCATTTCTCATATCGGTTCACTTCAGGTCTTTCAGCACAGTTTCTTTACCATAACTTTTCAAAACATCCAACTCGTAAACACATACTCTCCTCTTCTTTTGGTGTCTTCTGCGTACACAAACGAAGCCTCTTTATGCGTCTATAATCTTCTCTCCCTTTATTTTCTCTTTCTCACACACTCTTTCTACTACTCTATCTAGAGTTAATTCACCACTTCATACACAAACTACCTATCCCTCTCAATCTTACTCTCTATCTATTTTATAGAGCTCTCCTATCTATTGACCATCCCACATATTTCCAATACACAAATACACTACACACCTCACAATTCCACAACTAACAATTCCAGTTCAAACAACATAATTCCACTTCAAACAACATACATCCACTCCAAACAAAAAAAAAAGTGAAAAACAATATAATTTACATCGCCAATAGCTCTAACTTTCACAAATGTGAGACCGATTGCAAATGCTTGTTTAAGAAGGTAGTAGTTTAAAATGGTGCAGAATTGAATAGTGAGGGAAGAATGAAAGGCAGAGCACACACACAAGCACACACACACATATGGTGGAGGGTCGGCCTGGGAAAGCTCCCATTGAATGTGTTTGGTGAGGACAGCCATCCGTGGGATCCCTTAGATTTACACTTGAAGCTGAACGTGGTTCCCAGCTTCTTACCATGTTCCTCAGACACCAACTTGCATCTGAAACTAAAATTGAGCAAACACTCAGGGGACTGCACGTGCATGTAATAGTGCAACTTGAAAACCCCCTCCTACAAGGATAACAAACATCTGCTTGCAACAGACTTAGGGCACCACTGTATGTCTAGGCAGGAGCCTGCAAAGCCGCTAGGAAGGCTGAGGCCTGCCGCAGCAGGCCCGGCGGGAGCCTGATCACCGTATTTTACATTCCTCGCTGACAGATCATTTTCACTGAAGGTGTTCAGGCCGACACGGTGGGAGCACCTTACAAGAAAATGTAATAACATGTCATGGTGGCCCCCTTTGCACTGTTTTTCATAGAAACAACCCGTCAAAGGAGAGGTTTGTTTCTGTTGAAAAAAGTATCAATGGCCTTGACAAGATGGGAGCAACTGAGATTTCCTGCCCGGGGCCTTCCTGCCCCACAGGGTGGACAGGGCAGAAAAGACGCCAGAAGACCTACCGAGTCTCGTTTCATTATTTGTCAAATAGTCAGCCTAAACTAGGTGGTACCAATGAGTGAACAACTGTAAATAAGGAAATAACAACAAGTGAAAAGGTGTGTTAAAATGTGTTGTCCGTGGTATTCCCCGTTTTTATGCTGATGTCACACTGGGGCGCAAAACCTTGCATAACTTACCTACTTATCACCTAACCTGCTATGGCTACCTACTACCGTTCCTGACCTAATGTACCTAGCCTCCCATATCTACCTACCTCCCACAATGAACCTACCATCCCCAAACGACCTACCATACTTAACCAAACATACATAACCTATCATACCTAACCTACTTTTACAGTGCGTATGTCGTGCACCTGCCCGGAGGTGGCGTTTGCCTATGGGACACCAGTAATGGCTTCAAGTAATGCAGCCTTCTACAGGAAGCACTTACGCCGAACTCGAGTGCCCTCTAGGAACGCCTGAGGTACTCCAGCTTTCATTGAATTGGGAAGGGCATTACAGCATTTGATAGGCCTACCAATTTGAATGTCATTGCCTCTTTAAAATAATTGCGACATGTTGGATTTATCAGTACTTGTTTGATTATTTATTACGCTCACAGCAAAATCATTATTTAGCTTATGGATTTTTGGTGATTTATTTTTTTATTTTTAGATGAATCTTTTAGTAAATTGAAAATAAATTCATTGATAACAGTAGTTTTTTTGAGTAAATAAAGAAGTAGCGAGCACATTTTTAGGTCAATAGTAAACAAAAAAGCCTGTTTTTTCACTTTTTCTTTGTAAATTTGGATTATGAACAAAATAGTATGAAGTACTGCTGGAGCTGCACGGGAGGAATGTCATAGGGAAAGGAGTAAGGACCTGATTCATAGATAAATGTCCAAGGTATAGGTCTCACATATACCTAAAATAGTTTTAACTTGAAATATATTTTATTTACACCGATGCTCAAACAGTAAAACTGGTATAAATGCACTCAGTGTATGCTTATGTAGCGTACATGCGTACATTGGCTATCTATGCATTTGTAGCGTTTAACATAATTCCACCAGTGGGCATTTTCAGTAGGGTGCCAGAGTGGGCATGGAAATCCCTGGCACATGCGATGAACATCTGCTGAGTTTAAAAGTAATGTTGACTCTCAAACGTTTGCAAAGGCGTGTCCCAGATCGAAGTGACAGCTGAAAGATCCAGGTTTGAGTGTACTGAGAGTGTGGGAAAGTGCTTAGTTTCCCAGTTTTCAGAGGTGGTGTGTACCAAGGGAAATCCTGTTCGGATTTTTCTTAAAATATAAATCAACTATGAGAAAACAAATGTAAGCTAAAACATGTTTGCAAGTTCCACAGCTCTGGGGTCATGTTCGCACTACACAAATATCACATACATACACCTACACTACAGTGCAAAAAACGCACAAACTTATTCAGATTAAGGAAAACAGGTGTTAAAGAGATACCTGTGAGCACGTTTTATGTACACGTGTCACGTGACATACTTTAGTTAGACATATATAAATTGGGTTTTATAAACTAGGTAAATATTACACAGTGGTGGTCACCACTGTGTAGTTATTGTTGGGTCAAATTTTAAAAGGAAAGGTATTTTTGTTTCTTTAATAACTTTGTCATCATTTAACGAACCTGCAATCAAACATTTGCAAAAAAAATATCATCTACTTTGGCTCTTTCATGGAAAGGTTTGCGCCAATTTAATTGTCAGATCCCGATTGACTGGTCACAACATGGAGAATATGTTGTGACAGCCATTACAGGACTAGGTGACTCAGTCCCCAAGTCCTAAAACAGAAAAATCAAAGGTAACATAAGGGAGCAGGGTGGGCACACCCTGACCCCCAGGGCTATGTGTTGGATTCCCAAATTGACCTACCTTAGGTCAAAAACTAAAAAAATATTATTTTGGGTTGCAGGTAATGTGGTACCACAGAACCAGTAGTGATAGCACAGTACTGAAAAATTGTATAAAAATGAAAAAGAGTCTGATTATAGACTAGACCCTTTTGCCAACTGCCATTGTGTAGGACGTAGGACTAACGCAGAGTGGGTTAGCTGCCTGCAGTGCAGTGGGTATGAAATGAAATAAGAACTAATGTTTAAAAATGAAAAAAAAACACTGAAATTCATCATGTTTTAGTGAACTAACTATAAATTCAGCCCCCTTCATACACTTCTTATGACCTCACATATTACATCACTCATGACATATTAAATGACATCATTGATGACATCACTGATGGAATAACTCAGTCTCTGTGACAGTGTCCTATAGGGTTTGTGGACTTGAAGTTATTCACCAAGCTACTCTAGACCAATTTTCTATCATTATTGAGCTGAAAATGGACATAATCTTTGACCACATGTTGGACAAAGAATATCTGTCAAAGTAACCCGCATTTGGTGAATGTACTTTCTTTTTCTGGTATTCGCCCACCTAACAAACAAAATGCCTCCATAGATTTTATTGAGATGAGCCTTTTTAGGTTTCACCTGAGACAGCGCATGCGCTGTCGCTTGCACAATCTCTTGTAAACTAAAAAGCTTAAAAGGGGCTTAGACCCCGCCCATTACTTACCACCGGTTGGCTTTGACATCACTCTCATTTCCTTCATTTTCATTTGTCAGGGCCTCCAGCTTCCTTTTGGGCTTTGAGTGTCTGTCCCTGCCGTGGAGCATGAACCAATTGCAGCTTACTGTGGCCAGTGTCCTTCCACTGGCCATGTGCTTCTTCAAGTACTTTAAAAAAAAATGTTGTTGTTGCACTCTATAAGAGTGCATGTGTTTGCAGTCGGCCCCCCCATGCTGTCCGTTGCTTTGCTTGCTCCCTCCCTCCCACCCTCCTCCTGCTGTTGCTTGATCCCTTCCCTCCTCCTGCCTTCCCATGTCTTGCCCCAACCTCTCTTCCCCGCCCCTCCTTCGTCTTGCTTGCCCTTCCCATCCTCCTCCCGCTGTCCTGGCACCTCCTCTCACCTTCCTCACACTCTCCTTTGGCCTGGAGCCTCCTCCTGCTGTCTTTGTGCAAACCGCTGTCTTGTCTGTTGTCTTGCTGCCCCCTCCCACCCTAGCTCCCCTTGAACTCTCCAACCCTCCCAGCTGCCAAAAAAACCTTTTTTCTTTACTTTAAGCCATGTTGCACAGCAGCCCACACTGCTGTGCAACACGTCTGAAATACTGACTAAATGGCTGCCATATTGAATGATGCAAAGTGACGGTGCAACCCTGTGGCCAATTCGAAAGTATAGAAAACAATGTCTTCATACTTTAAAGAGGGTTGTCATGTTGCATGACACAGTGTGACAATGCTATGTGGCAAAGAAGGATAAATAAAAAATGTCCCAAGAGCCAGACAATCACAAGAATAGGCAGAAAGGTCATCCAATAAATTGCAAGGAACTGAGATAGACAAGAAAGCTATTGATTCATGTGCAACGGATTGACCCAAGGCCCACTTTATGGTATATCGTGTACAATTCTGCCTGCAACAGTCTGCAAAACTGTAGCCAGAAGCTTGCATCTAGTTCTCAGCAGAGAGCGCTCAAGCTATTGACTTATTTTCGCCAAAGCATAATTATTTTTGTATTTTGATCCTAATATTGAAATAGCAGCAGGTGATGCGTGCCAGGTTTGATGGGCTTTGGACAAGAACTAAGTTGACAGAGCTGAAGGTTAGAAAGGAGAGGATGCTCACAGCTACTGTCTTTATGTAACACTGGCTACTTTAAAGTTTGCTGGCTCCAGAGCTCTGCCAATTGCAAGTGTGATTAGTATCCAGTTCTTTGGCACACATTTAATCAGCCTTGAGAGAATGAGAGGCTGATTCATTCTTGCAGAGATTTAAATCAGTTGCCTGAACTTTGCACATGGAGATCAACAGTCACCACTTTACTCACTAAGCTATCTTGTTAGTGAATTGGAAATAATGCATGCATGTGTCGTAAACAGCAAAAGGGTGCCGACCTTGGAGCTGGGGAACCGGGTTCGAGTCTCGGTGTCGGCTCAACATCCTGTGATTCTGGGCCTTGCGTAACGTAACTGGTGCTTATGTAAAGCGTTCCAATACCTTCAGGTCGAGTTCCCGCTATATAAAACTGCAATAAATAAATAAGTAGAAGCACCTCTATTAAAGTAGCGGTCGGTGGTGGGAGTGCCGCCGGGCGCTGACGTGGGCGGGGGTAGTAAACTACGGATTACGACGGATTACAGGTAAGTAAACATATAAATAAATAAAACGAATTTCGTTTCTCGCGCTGCATCGAGCAGCGCAAGAAACGAAATTCGTTTTATTTATTTATATGTTTACTTACCTGTAATCCGTCGTAATCCGTAGTTTACTACCCCCCACCTTGCCCCTCCGCCGCCCCACGTCAGCGCCCGGCGGCACTCCCACCACCGACCGCTACTGCTCTATTATCAGAATGAAGCCTCTTATACACGGGTGTCACAATATAGAAGCCCAGCCCTGGCCACGAAAGATCAACACATATTATCACTAGTAGTTTTCCATATCTGAAAGATAAGCAACTCGTTACATATTTGGTGAATGAAATAACCACACGCATTTACATTTTCCAGCTAGCATGATACTTACAGCTACATCATGTGTCGACCACAAAGGTCTCCAGTTTAAAGCTGTTCCTGGCCCAGCACAAATTACCCTCTCCTACTCTGCCTCTCTACTGAAAAGTAAAGGGCTTCCTTGCTGTGGGGATGGTGAAAAGGGGTTTTATTTTTTTTACAACAGGTGAATCCCGTCCACCCAAAAATGACATCTCCACACATGAGGGAGTTTTGCTTTCTTTGAAGAAGATTCAGGGTCTGATTTACAGTTGATGTACAGTAAAATACTCCTTTGCCCTGACAGAGTACCCATCCTTCGAATTTAGAGTTGTCTGCTGGCCCAGCGGAAAAAACTAGTTATTGACAGGAACCACAGCCACGGTGGTGCCTGTCAATGACAAATATATGACGTTACAATGCAAACAATTACAACGCATGCTTTTACAACGCAGTTTTTACATCGCAACTACCATTACATCGCATGGTTTTACAACGCATGCCATTACAACGCATTTTTTAAAACTACCATTACAACGCATTCCATTACAACGCATACCATTACAATGCATACCATTGCAACGCATAATACTTTTAGGGCAACAGTAGGGTAAGTGTTGGATAGTGTAGGAGTAAAAATTACTATTCCCACTCCAGTGAGTGCAACAGTAGGGTAAGTGTTGGATAGTGTAGGGGTAAAAATTACTATTCCCACTCCAGTGAGTGCAACAGTAGGGAAAGAGTTGGATAGTGTAGGGGTAAAAATTACTGTACCCATGTACCACAAAACCCATACCCACCCTAAAACTAAAAAATCTCCATTACTTACCTTATAATGCGTTGTAATGGCATGTGTTGTAATGGTATGCATTGTAATGGCATGCGTTGTAGTGACATGCATTGTAATGGCATGTGTTGAAATGGCATGCGATGTAAAGGCAGTTGCGTTGTAACAGTTGTGTTGTAAAGGTATTGCGTTGTAATGACTGCGTTGTAATGGATGTTTCCCGTCAATGACTTAGAACCTTGACAAACTTTTAACTTGCTTGTGTTTCTTCGACACCAAAATCAAAAGGTGGGTTTTTGTTTTTCAAAAACAAAAACTAATGACCACCACACCATGTGAGTTTTCTCCCATGGTGTGGGGGTCATACCCTGCCGCCAAGTTTTTCACGGCCGTAAAGGATATTAAATACTGCCATTTCACCGACCACTCTAAATTGTGAGGGCTTTCGAATGACCAAACCTCTGATGACCCTTACTCTATCGGGCTATCAGAGGGGTAGGCTTCATCGCTGATATGCTTAAGGTCTGCTTGACTGCAACGTTGCGACAGAGTACCCTCTTTACCAACCTCTAAATCAACCCCTCAGTCTTTTCATTTCTTCCATCTTCCCTTGTCTAGCTTGTTTTTCACTTTAAAACTTGTTTTCTTGGCCCTAACAATTTATATAGCATCTTCCTGACTGACTCTCCAAACAACAGGTAATAATATAGAATTAGCATGATTATTATTATTATTATCCTTTGAATGTTCGTGGCTGTTCTCGTGTTTTCCATGTCCTGCAGTTTGTTGAACGTACCAAGCTCATCGTTGTCAGCTGCCGCAGTAACAGACTCATCTTTGTCACAGTAACAGTGGCATCTTTGTTAGCGGCCTCATTCGGGCTGGTGTAGCTGAAGCCTAAATAGCAACAGGTTTTTAGGTCTAGCTACGGACAGCTTTAGCTGTCATATACCTCATGTCAATAATGCATCAATAATTCAATTCAGTTCATCAATTCACCGGGGCAGCCACAAATGGCATTGATAATGGTCCATCAGACGTAGGATCCTCATTTTAAAAGTGTTCCTGACCAAAGAGTGATTCAGTCACAAATCCAACGCATCACACTCACTCTTGGCTACGACCCACGCGGTTCACAGAGTACAGAGGGTGCGCTATACGAAGAAATGGCTGCAGGAATAGAGCGCACTGTGCAGGAATCACAGAAACTATCAGAAACAGTCTTTCTGCCACCAGCCCATTAAGTACCCTCTCCTTAATAAGACATAATGCCAAGTTAACACTGCAGGGCCTGGGTCATCTTGTTCAATTTCCACTATCTGTATAGCTTTATATCAGAATACCATCTTCAATGTCTTTGCTGGACTCATCGCAGATCAATTTAACCTATTTTATGTCAACTGAGTAACAGTCAGTGTATTGTAGAGGATTTCATCTATTTCTAGGCCTTTCCATGCTTTACAACTCTTCAAGTAAGTTTAATGATGTTCAAGTGATCTAAAAGCGCTCTTAGCAATACTTTGGTTACCATATTTAATTTATTTCCATATTCAATCTATTCCACTCTTTGACAATGTTTGGATTATCCATTTTGCAATGTTAGAGCTCTTATTGCCTTCTCTTTGAAATCCAGCTAGCTTATTTCAAAAAGTGATTTTTTACAGGCAAATAGCCCTTGTTCACTTCCATGACACATATCACAGGTAAAAAGCTTGAGAAAACATGTATACTTTTTCACTAAATATTTGGCTTTGATGCTGCAACACACGTTTTTTGTCAACAGACTGTAAGTCAACTCTTTCTTCTGTATTTACTTTTCATTTATTAGGGCTCTCCATTCCTTCCGACAAGCACCTTGATTTATTAGAAGGAGTAAAGAGGTTACAGGGGGTGTTTGCCCTTTTAAATTAAGAGTTAGAGCTTTCATATTTGTAGAGGTATACTTGATTCATCAGAATTAACCACACTTTTACTCTCAGCGGCATGATTTGTGTTGTTAAAGCATTTTTTGAAATATGCAAAATGTGCAAATAACGTGTGAAGAAAAGTTTTGAAATGCTTTAGTTTTAACGATGCAGAGTCCTAACTGATAAACTGATTACGTTTCACAAAGGACAAATTATGTAGATCATATAAAAGTCTAGATAATGTCATGAATAGTTATGCCGCATTTTTGTGTGGTGTGCCATTATTTTAAAAAAAGGATGCTGATTCGTGTGTTCTGTTCAACTGCTCCTGCTCGTTCCCCCTCCAAATCAGTATCTCGTTGCGGGCCATGTATCCTCTTGCTATGCGGAGAATCAATCAGATGACATCAATTAAATTAGTGTTGCATAATGTCTTGTAAGAAAGTGTGGATTGTGAATGAGGTTTCCATGATGTACCCAACGTATCATTTTCAAGGACTTCCTGTGGAAGGGCTGCTGAAGAGTCTGAGTTCTATGAGCCATTGTTCAAGAATTGTTTCATTTGTGTTATACTTCTCCAGAGTGCATCTGCTGAGGAAACAATGGAAGATTACTCTTATCTTAAGAAATGGGTTAGTCCTTAAATAGTTACATAGTTTTTAATTATTACTTTATTGTTCCTGATTTGCCAAATGCAACCCTAACCATGATCATACCGTGCTGAATTTGCGGAACCTATAAATGGCTTGTGTGATTTTGCTGTACAACGTCTGGAATTTGGTGTTTCGTTGGCTAACTTTCCTTTTTGTCATTGACAAGGATACTTTGCCATTTTTCCATGTAGATTTACTATTATCCAAACAGCCAGGTCTTGAGGGCCATTCGGTATTCCGGAAGTGAGGTGATGGTCCAGAGGTGGGTGGGGAGGCTGTCCCAGGTCTTTGCTGCGATGTTGGAGAAGCAGCGTCCGCCACTTTTGCTTCAGTAGATGCAGAGAGTATGGGCAAGTGAAAGGAAGGCAGAGCATAGTCTTCGCTATGGTTGGTGGAAGTTCAGGCGGTGGTTAATGTAGGCGGGTCCTTGGTTGTGTAGAGCCTTGTGTGCGTAGGTCAGCAGCTTGAATTGGCATCTCTTCTGTACGGGGACCCAGTGGAGTTTCCTGAGGTGGTGTGTGATGTGGGTTCATCGGGGAAGGCCAAGGATGAGTCTGGCTGTGGAGTTCTGTATGGTCTGAAGTCTCTGTAGATGGTGTGCAGAGATTCCTACGTAGAGGGCACTGCGGTAGTGCCGTGGGCTGATGATGAGGGCTTGTGTCACGGTGCGTCTTGTGTGTAGGTTTAGTCACTTGAAGATCTTACATAGCATGTGCAGAGTGAGGAATCAGGCAGAGGAGATGACGTTGATCTGTGGTTTCATGGTGAGCTTGTACTCAATGATGATTCTGAGGTTTCTGGCGTGGTTGGAGAGAGTAGGTGCAGGTCCTAGGTCTGAGGCCCCCAGGAGTCGTTCCATGTGTTGCTGCTGTTGCAAAGATCAGTACTTCTATCTTGTCTGTGTTCAGCTGCAGGCAGTATTTCTTCATCCAGTCGGTGACGTTTGCCATTCATCTGTGAAACTTGGTTCTGGTGGTGGTGGGGTCGCCTGTAAGTGAGAGGATGAGGTGGGTGTTGTTTCCGTAGGGAATTATATTGAGACCGTGGGCCAGTGGGGTCATATATGCATTGAAGAGCGTGGGACTAGGGGATGAGCCTTGGGGGACACCGCAGATGATTTCCTTGGGTTCAGAGGTGAAAGGTGGGAAGTGGATTTTCTGAGTTCTTTCGGTGAGGAAGGAGGTGATCTATCTGAGCGTGTCTCCTTGGATGCCGATGTGGTGGAGTCTTTCGATCAGTGTGTGATGGGATACGGTGTCGAGGGCTGCAGAGAGGTCGAGGACGATCAAAGCTGCTGTTTCTCCTTGATCAAGGAGGGTTCGAATCTGGTCAGTGACTGCGATCAGAGTGGTTCCGGTGATGTGATTGCTGCGGAAGCCAGTTTGGGAGCAGTCGAGTAGCTGGTTCTGCTCCAGGTGTGTCATTAGTTGATTGTTGATGATTTTTTCCAATACCATCGCTGGGAATTGGAGCAGGGAGTTTGGCCAGTAGTTTTCGAGTTTGCTGGGGTCTGCGCAGGGCTTTTTGAGTTGTGGTCTGACTTTGGCGTGTTTCCAGGTGTTGGGAAATGTTGCAGTGGTGATAGAGGTGTTGAGTAGGGTGGTTAGTCCCTGGCCAATCCTTTAGTTTCTGAGGTTCGTGTCGGTTATGGTGGTGGCGTATCTGTCGAGGAAGTCCATTGGTGTGGGTTGGGGTTCGAAGTTCTGTATATGGTTGCGATCTTGTCAAGGAAGAAGTGGGCGAGGTTGTTAACAGCTCCTTTGAGGGTGGGATTGTGTGATGTTGTTTTCACTGGCAGGCGGGTTGGAGAATGCCTTAACAATGTTGAAAAAGTCCTTGATGTTGTTGGCGCTGGTTTCAATGTGTGCTGCAAGGGCAGTCTTCTTTGTTGCCCTCAGCAGGCAGTGGTAGAGGTTGAGGGAGATCTTGAAGGCTGCCCTGTCAGAGGTGTCTTTGACGGAGCGCCATCTCCTCTCCAACTGTTTGCTGTCTTGTTTTACTGGTCTGAGTTCTTGGGTGTACCAGCTGGCCTTTTTGGAGGATTTTCTCTGGATGTTCTTTTTGATGGGGAGGATGCTGTCTGTGCAATTGGTGATCCAGGCGTTGAAGTTTTTCACTCCCTGTTCGAGGTTGGTGGTGGTAGCAGGGTTGGAGAATTTGAGGGCGTTCACCCATGCTGTCAGTACTCTCCATGAGTTTGACACTTAGAAATTTTGCTTAGAATATGCCTAACTAAGGTTTATGATTTTTGCATTATTTCCTGTACTGCCGTCTTAGGCCTTTATGCCGATTTATGCTTATTCCCATTTTTATCGCCTTTTAATTATTCTGTAATAAAAATCCTATTTGCCAATTTTTGATCTAGTACTCAGTCCTTTAAGCGTCTAATATTTTTATTCCCTTCAACTCTGTTGAATTATTGTTTGCCTGATGAGGAATGTAGTATCCAACCACTAGATCAATTGGAGATTGTGGAGGTTGTGGAGCCAAATTACTTTGGCAAATATTGAGGTGATCATTTATTGGGGTTCAGATGATCATTGGGGTTTGGCTCCCACACTGTGTTCAAGCTGTCCTTTTCTGAATCAATTGAAAAGGCATTCATAGAGCATGTATGACAAGCAGTATGACAACATAACACTTGTTCACAAGAGAGGATTGAAAAAAAATGTCTAGTTTTCATTCATAAAAACATATGAAATGAAATTGATTGAACATGATGTTTCTCATCCTATTTTAAGCAAGTTCCAGACCGCTTCTTCCACTCAACCCTTCAGCTTTTATTGTCCAGCTCCTTAAAATACCTTACTGACTTCCACCAGTCGCACCAGGTGGATGCTGAGGGTTGACACCACTTTTCACAAATCTCCCTCCTTGCCAAGAGGATCAGGTAAAAAATCAACTTACATTGTAATATTGGAAGAGCCACTACTCCAGCCTCTTGCTGAGCCAAACCAAGAATATTCATAGCAGGTCATATACCTATATGGCTGTTCCCAGGGCATCAGAGATTGCCTTATCCACACTTAACCAAAAACCTTCCAAGCTTAGGCATCTAGCGAACATATGGATGTCATCTGCATCTTGATCACCACACCTTCTGCATCTTACATCCTTATTTCCTCTGATCCTGGACAACCTTGACGGGGTCCAGTACACTCTGTGTAGGGTGAATAAGTGATTCCTCCTTAGTACAGCAGATTTAATCACTGAATAAAGCATGTTTATTGATACTTGGCTTTTCTCACAGTAACATCTCTCAATACTGATAACCAGCAGGCTTGCTCAGCGCCAGGACACCCAAGGGTAACCGTGCGCTTTATAAGTTAAAATAACATAACATAACATAACTTGCCATAATTCCTCCAACTCCATGTTCGGCTAGTATCCATCCCAAACGAGATGTGGAGGTTTCATGTTGTCCTCTGCTGCCTTCAGGAGATACTGGTAACAGTGTGACACTGCCTTCTTCCTTGCTTTAAGTTTCTGAAGGTTCAATTCCATAGGACATGTCTTGGTTTCAGTCCACACCTGAGTTCTAACCCATGTATACAGCTGATAAAGTTTGAACCTGGAAAGTGCCCCATTTGTCAACTTCATCCAGATTTCCTAAGATGGGCCACTGCCCTCTACAACAAACTGCCATATTCCTTTAAGGGCTTCGCTAAATGGTCCCGTAGGCACTCTGGGGTTCCTGGTGAGTTCCATACTGGTGACAATTACGTGAAATACAATCTTCACGAGTGGCCTGACCCCATACCACACCTTAGCAGCTACCTTCAGGCACTTCCATCGTACCTTCTTAAGAACTTGGGCGCCCCAAACTTATTTGAAAAGCCTTCCTCGGGTAAACAAAATGCTTATAAAGTACATAACATTTCAGAAAAAGTCGTGGTCTAAGAGTAGGCTGAGAAGTAATGGTCATCTGATGATTATCACATTCTTTGGGCACCCAGCATGCCAGACACTGATGAAATGTTTAGTCTTGATTTGTAAGTGGTATGCTTGTGTGTGGTAGTAGCAGTAGAAAGAGTAGCAGTAGCATTAGTGATAGAAATTTTTAGTAGAAATTAGTAGTGAAAGTAGCAGCAGTAGTAATAGAAGTCGTACTTATCAATAATAGTAAAAATAGTAGTAGTAGCAATCTAGCAATATCAGTAGTAGTAGTAATAGAGAATTTGGTTGTCTGTATTTAAACATGTGCATTCAAAAGGGTATGTCCAGCAGTCATGGTTATCTGTAGGTTTTCAAATTCTTTAGGCACCCAGAATACTCAGGCAATCTTGACAACTGATTTCTAAATGGTACTCTTGTATGTATGACAGAGGTAGTAGCAATAGCAGTAGTGATGGTAGTAGCATTACTAGTAACAATAGGTACAGTAGCACAAAAAGTAGTAACAGAACTGGTAGTAGTACTAGCAATAATAGCAAGCAGTGCTAATGTGAGCCGGTGGTTTCAGGTGGGCCCCTCGGCACTCTCTTTTGGGGACCCAGGACTTATTTTAAATAATCAGACTTTTATCCAGACCAAGAGAAAGAAAATTAGCAAAGGGGAAAAGAAGTAGGAAAAACAATGTCAAAGGGAGAAAGCAGGCATGAAAAGGAACCTACCACAGTGTAATACAGGGGGAGGGATAGTATATTGGTGGATGAAATAGACATGAGGCGAAATAAAGACTAAATAGCCTTGGTATTCAGCAACCCAGACATTCAGCAGCGGCACCAACAGGCTTCTTAGAACAATTTGGGCCACAGAGCTTAGGACCTTATTACGAGTTTGGCAGTCCGACCGCCGTAGAACTGGGTCTGCCCCCGCCAGCAGCCCATAGCGCCAGCGGTCCAAAGACCGCTGTATTACACAGCGGTGGTGAGTACTTTTTCCAAATATATTGATGCCTGTGTGTGCATTTCAACTGCATATGTGTCAGATGCACACATATGCATGATATATGTGGAAAAATACCATATACCCATAACCGGTATTCAGTCCATATGTGGGCAGTTCTGGCAATGGGTATATGATACGAAAAAGACTCACCTGTTTATCACCGCACACAGGGTTGTAATCCTCAGAGTGAAGATCCTGCTGTGAAGGGGGGGACCTGGAAACAGGGATCCACGTCGGGCTCTGCCTAGAAAAAGAAGAAAGGGGTGAGTACTCAGTACTCACCCCAAATCCTTCATCACCGCCACCTTGAAGCAGGCGGACGGACTGCTGCGGTCCGCTCGTGGATCAGGCAACTCGTAATACGCATGGCGGTGCAGCTCCCCCTAATGCACAATGGCAGCTGCCTTTCTCCAATCGCGAACCAGGCGGCTGGTAGTCTGCTGGCAGTCTCGGCAGTCCAGCGGCGGTCTTCACAAAGCCAATCCGCCGAACTCATAATACTGCGGTCTGACCTCTGAGCTCTACACACTTGGCCAGCAACCACCAATATGGCGGTCCATTGGCCTGTCAAACTCATAATAAGGTCCTTATTCTTTTAATAATAAGGAGTGTAGTAGTAGTAAAACTTTACAATTTTATTTATATTTCTCAATAAACCTTTGCATAGTTCATTGATTTTCATACTGTTAACAAAATTGTTAAATTAAACATACAAAAAGCATCACTATTTAATATATGTATTTGTATTACCTGTTCTAGATTAAACAAATCTGAATCTCGCTATACTTATGAGGAATTGCACGAAGGTCAGTGCTCTGTCATGCTAGTTGGTCTCCAGCAATGTAGGTCTTACAAATGTCTTTCTTCTGCTCAGAGCGAAGATACATATCAACATAAAATATGCAAGGTTCCTCTCGTCACCTATTTCTCACCTTAAGAACTCCAAGAGGGTCTCGGCTTACATTTATTTCTATTTTACTAATTTATTTTTAAAAGATTGACACAATTTATTGATATACATTGTCTTTGGGTGGGAGATTTCAAACACCTTTCATTTTCATCTTCCACACCCAGGATTTCTTTTATTTTGTAATGCTGTTATTGGGACTGCTTGCTTTCAACCTCTAACCACTCTAAAAGACTATTCAAAAATGCATATTCCACTGCAATAGTGTTTCTCAATTTTGGAAAAGACAACTCTGCCTGAAATATTTGCAGCTCATTTTCATCACTGTGTGACAGCAAATCAGTTGTATTTTTTATGATTACACAACTATGTTTAGAAAAAGAACATCATGTCTTTTCTATTACATGTTTTATTAGTCTTAAATTATGGTTCAACCAGGCCGGTTTTTTGACACTCTTGCTGTCAAGATACACTAACCTTCCAATGAAGATCCAACAGAAGTGGTAGCAACTTCCACACTTCGCTGACCCACAGCCAACACCATACTACCACCGTTTAGGTGTCCAGTAATGCTGGGAAAAGGGGAATGAGACAAGAGAGAAAAACAGAGACGTTGGATATCGGTACACTGTCTGGATGCACAGCTGCGCTTATTCTGCAAGAGATCTGATATTTAAAAATAAGAAGAGACATTCAGTTTGGCTACAGCGCTGCCTTTCAAGTTTAACTTCTGATATTCTATATTATGTACCTGATAACAATCCTATATTTCACACTCTCTATTCCGAAATTAAGCTCAATATTTTTTCTGAAATGAAATACAATTAAGATTGATATAGTTACTGCATATCATACTCGGGCTTAATATAAGCTGTCTGCTAAGAGAGATATCATCTCTATTTTGACATGGCCTTCTGTGATTGTGTTCATGTTCAATGTAACAAGTTGATAACTGTAACATGAAAACCACTCATTAATATTATGTACTTATCTGAACCCTTGGTAATTATATATTTGCAATAACCAATATCTCCATACCATACTACCTTAATAATGGGCCAACATGATTCTACTGAGTTTGCAACAGTGTTTAATTCTTAACCCATAAGAGCAACTCCTTGAAATAAGCTAGAGTTCATAATCAGAATGGATGACTCCTTATGAAAGTGAACCAGAGCAATACAAGTTGTAATCCTAATGATGATTCCTTGAAAAACTAAAGTGCAAGGGACTTATTCACAAAGGTAAATCTACATGTATAGATTTACTGCTAGTACATTTACTAATACCTTTTGAGTAAATTGACTACTTTTGTCATGAATTGCAGCATCTGTGTTACAAGCCTTGCCAGACGTGGTGTGCCCAGTGCCCCAAGATCAGGTCTTGACCTCTCCAATGCTGCACTCTATGCTCCCCCATTAGTCCCTCTTATCCCGCCCCCACTGCTATGCTTTACGATTCCCCGTCATTGCCCCTGCTCTTTAGTCCTGACTCTTGAGGCCTCAACTGGGCCCTGTGAGGGAACATAACCTTTCCACTGTTGTTCAAGGAATGTGCTTGAAAGTTTGCAGGATTTTAAGTGCATCACATCACATGGCTGTTATTTTGGGGCGCAGTACTATAAATCCCGCCCCGAGTCCCAGACTCCTTGCTTGGTTTTGAGGAACCCAGCAAAAGGACCTGAGCGTGACGTCTTTTCTGAAACTAAAGAACACTTACCTGAAACCTCAAGCGGGCTTAGGAAGGGAGTCCTTGGCGCTCGTCTTCTTGTGCTGCAACTCAGTTTATTCCAGCCTCAACTTTACCATCGTCCACGACAGCTGGGAAAACACTAAACAGAGCACAGTCAGCTGTGCCCCAGCAGTTAAATGGTCAAAACAAAATCTCAACAAACTTCAATCCAGGTTAGTGCACTAATAAGAGGCAAAGCATGGCAAAGATAACTGAAAACAGGGACAACTAAAGTAGTGCACTATTGTGTATTAAAAATGAACTGCAATCTCTTCCAGTAAAGTTTTCAGGAACACTCTTGAAATGAAGGGGAATTGTTTGGGAGAAGTAATCCCACGAGAGCATTGAAAAGACTTGTGGATTAAACATTTAAAACTGAGGAAAAGATGAAGCAAAACAAGGTGAGCAAGTAAATTTACAGGGCAGGAAGCTCTGTAAGCTCTTGTTGAATGAATGTCCTTATGTGTTGTCAAACATTCAGGTAATGTGATTTATGTCCTGGTTATTAAGTAGCCGTACTAACCAGAGTGCTGGTATCCTTCTCAGCAGGCAACAAAATAGTCTAGAGGGACCATTCCGAAGTTTCCCAACAGAGGTCTCAGTCCACGAGAAGTCTCTTAAAGATCCCCTCAGGCAAACACCCTCACCCCCTAATTTGAGGTGCGATAAGGGATGTTTCCAAGTGGCTTGGTCCGACTTTCGTCGCTCCTGCAGAAATCCTACTTTTCAGGTGAGGGGCTTTGGCTTCTCAAAATCTGAGTGTAAAGTTACTGAAAAGTGTAACAGAGGGTGGAGTCAAATTTACAAGTGTAAAGTTACCACTGCTAAGCATAAGCAATAGTAAGTCCAGCACCACACATGGACAAGCTGTGATACTCCAACAAATAGACCTGCATAAATAGTAATGTTAAATTAAAATAATTTAGTTGACTTTTTAAATATATATATATATATATATATATATATATATATATATATATATATATATATATATATAAAAATAAGATAATGTTACACAATTTGAACATAGTTAATATTTATCATTTTATGACAACATGTTTTAAAAAACAATGTAACTCCTTAAAACAATTACATTATTTTTAATGAATTCCATACATAGCATTTTGCCATTTTTAATATATAACTAATAAATATAAATTTTTACCTTAGGTGGGATTTTTTAAAATAAATCTTACAAAATAATGTTCATTTAATTTAATATATTTAGATTAATTAAATATTTAAGTCAAAATTAATTTAACAGTACTGTACCTTTTTTTGGGCTATATGTAAAATAACTATATAACATTAACATTAATATTTCACATAAAAATATTTGTACAATTTTTTTAAAGTTTAATAAACATGTTTACTTTTCTGTGTACTTTACCAGATGGAGGTCGTAACTCCGGTGGCCCCTCACTAAAATTTAAAGTGGTCAGGTACTGATACCGCAAAAGCCTGCCATAGAAAATAATGGAGGTAGGAACTTACAATAAAACCCAATAGGAAATAATGTTAAATTAAATTCACTTCTTTAAAATAGTTAACACAAGGAGATGATGGACGGAGTGCTGAAACTTTTCAGACACTCACCCCCAGTCACAGATCTGGGTTGAATCCATCATCATTCTTTAGCTCACTTTGCCACCCCAGTTCAGACATAGCTATATGCAAATCAGTCTTGACCCTGTGCCTCATGGGAACAGTCCAGACCGAACTGCCAAGCCAAGTCTTCCCTGGACCGGAATCAAGCATCCTGGGACCGGTTTCGGGCTAACAGCCCTCATCAGCCAGGCTAGCTTGAATCCAGTGGCAAAATGAGCAAGGGACCCACGTCTGGGCATACCCTGCCAACTTAGGGCGAACAAAGCAAACACAAGGAGATGATGGACGGAGTGCTGAAACTTTTCAAACACTCACCCCCAGTCACAGATCTGGGTTGAATCCATCATCATTCTTTAGCTCACTTCGCCACCCCAGTTCAGACACAGCTATATGCAAATCAGTCTTGACCCTGTGCCTCATGGGAACAGTCCAGCCCGAACTGCCAATCCATGTCTTCCCTGGACCGGAAACTAGCATCCTGGGACCCGTTTCGGGGTCCATCATCTCCTTGTGTTTGCTTTAAAGTAGTTAAACAGATAAATAAACATAATTTAATGTTAAAAGAAATCCAACAATAAGCATTTATTATTCATTTTTAAAATATTTTATTAACCAGTGTTGAATGTAAAAATGTAAGTAACATTAATTATATACATCACTTTTAATTATTATTCAGACCATAACCCCATTGAAATACCTCTGGTTGTACCAACCAGGGTGAAATTTAATGTTAGTGCCGGAATTGGCAAATTACAGTCATCCACAGACAATCTTAGAGTGGTATGGAAACTCCAGAATCCAGACCAATTTCTGGGTAAAGTAATAAATGAGAATGAGGGGTTGGTTTTGATTTGCTTTGCAGAAGAGGGAGATAAGGGGAGGTTAGTCAGTTATTTTGTGGATCTTTTTTTAACATTTAAAAATCCTTTTCAGAACCTTCCACAGTGATTCACACAGCAATGAGATGGTGTAACCACAAATGCTCGGCAGCTAACCAATCACTCCGTAGGGCCCTTGCTGATAACCTCAGAGACCCTCCTACAGTAGCTGCTCTCAGGAAACAGTATAAAGCAGATACTGCTAAGAGATGGAAGGAGGTCATCTCACAGAAGTGGGATACACTAGTTTATGAAGCATCCAAAAGAGACAGTAAGTCCTTCTGGACTGCTGATTCTCCTATGAGAACTCCTAACCATACTGTGACCCTGAATGGCTGTCATATCACCAGTGAGGTGTGAGAGACACACTTTTCCCAAATATATTCTGCTATAACAAAACAGTTTAAGCTGAGTGATAGCAGCTACTCAGATATGCAGGTCAACCTATGTGAAGTTGTTGCTTCTCAAACAGTGTTGGTGGAAAGGCTCCTGGCCTGGACCGAGTGACTATCTATTCGATTAATGTTTTTAACAATCTTAAACATTAATTCGCTACCGAATTTCTGGGCTATGTCCACTATTTATCCTATCTTCAAGAAAGGAAACAAGTCATTGCCAAGTCACTATCATCCCATCTCACTGATCAATACTGCTGTTAATGTCTTAGGAAGAGTTTTATATAATAGGATTAAGGAGTGGTCAGCGGAAAAAGCAATTATAAATCCTTGTCAGTATAACTTCATAGGCCCTACTGTGCAATGTCTGAACCTAAATTTAATCATAGGCAAGTACACAATAGCGAAGCAAACTCCTTTGTATCTCGCATTTATGGACTTGTACTCGGCATTTGACTGTGTTAATCGGTCAAAGCTGTGGCAGCTCCTTCTCTCACTGGGGATGGATGTGGACCTCGTATACTTCTTAACATCCTTGCATAAGAATATGAAGGCCAGGATAAAATTTGGCCCAAATGGTGAAGTCTTTAATGAAATCGAGATTGGCTGCGGGGTATGGCAAAGATGTTTGCTTGCCCCTTTACTGTTATTCTTTTATATTAAAAAGCTCAGTCCTCTTGTCCCCCTGACATTCCAAAGGTAAATGATTCCCAACTCCCAGTTTTGCTATACGCCGATGACGCCATGCTGATGGCCCATACCCCAAAAACCGCTATGTCTGCTGGTGCACTCATTTGTACAATTTATGGCCACCCTCGGTTTACAGACTAATTTCTCCAAATCATATATTATGGCTTGCGGCTCTAAGTGTACTCAGCTTTCAAGTTTTGCAATTTGCACAAACCATTTACAAAGCACTAGCACGTTTTCTTATCTAGGGATCACTTTTGATACAGCGGGCTAATGGGCACCAAACATCACCCACTGTAGGATAAAGTTATCTAGGGCAGTTGGTTCACTCCTCTGTCTCCCACTACCACCCAGGAGAGGGCCCCTTCTCCACTACTACAGATATACACCACCCAATGTGTCCCTGTGGCAACCTATGGGGCTGAGATCTAGGTAATTTCAGATTGTGCAGCTATACAGGTGGAGGAAAACCGCTTTTGCAGAAAGGGTCTGTCCGTTCCTTTATCTGCCACCCATTTAATCAGTCATATGGAGTTGGTTTTAAAATATTTGAGTGATCGTATTAGAACATGCCCACCGCTGCTATGGGTTTCCATCTGGAGAACTGAGGAGGCGTCTCTTACAAGAGACATTATTAGTGACTGCCTTGCACATGACAAGGGTTTCTCCATCCTGTGGTTAGCCTATGTAAAGAAAACTTTCTAAGAGACTGGGTTCGCACATGCCTTCTCTAAGCCCTCCATGAGTGGCAACTTAAATAGAAAGCATGTGAAAGGGTCATTATTTGCCCAGGCCCGATCTAACAGGCTAATTACTGAAATGCTAAAGCCCACTGTTGCAGCTTGTATGCATTTGAGCCCTGACAGATCCCCAATTAATTACTTGCAGGCGTTGGTAACGATGCTTACTTTTTCGCTTCAGGGCAGAAACAATTAAATACCTACTCTGTTTTCCACTGGGCTTCCAAAGGAATCTTGAATCTAGTTTGTGAGCCATGTGATGGCAGGTCTGGGCAATCGATGATGCATTTTACCTTTTTTGTGGTGTTTACAAAAGATATACCAAATTGTTTTTAATTTCTTTTATGAAGTCTCGAGATTTTAGGCAGTGTGCCAAAGCTTTTTATTTCTTGCAACAACTGTCTGACGACGAGTCCTGTTTTTATGTTAGTTCTTTCTTGTAAGCCACTGTACGGTCACTTAGTACTATGCACTTTGAATAATGTCTTATCTCTTTGTTCTGATTTATTTGTATATGTATGAGTTTTTATAACTGCTCTGTATTTTCTTATGAGATTTGTGTCATGTCAATTGAAACCCATTGAAATGATCTTGTAAGCATTGCATGGTTTTTTGTTGTTTTTGTGAACTTTTATGGCTATTTTCGCACTTGAATAAAGTTATTCTGAATTATTATCAATAGATGATAAAAGATACATTTATTTTAGTTCACATGGGAATTTGTTTTTTATTTAAACTTCAGAAAAATAATTCTTATTTATTTTACTATAACTGAAATCAATTATTAGTTCATTTAAGATTGAGGTAGTAGTGCTGTAGCTTTTTGTATTTGATTATACATTTAAAACAAATATATCTACTTCATTTATAATAATATTTAACTAAACATATTTCTACTCTTTTTCAAGTTTAATAAAGTTTTTTACTTTTCCCTATACTTTACTATAGGGATGAATGAATGAATCTTTTTTGCAGGATTAAACCATCGTGTAAGTTTTAAAACCAATTCATGAAAAAAGACAAACACTTTAAGGTCAATAAAACAAACATTTGTGCAGCTTTTGTACTCCTGCGGCAGATGATCATGCTTTTCGCCATATCAAGCAGGGAAAGAGTTATAGAAATGCAGTAAATTTACTTAAGAGACTTTGGTGCCCACTAAATCAGATAAATGTGCTTTGCAGAATGAAATTCCAGAGAGGTTCCAGATAATAAAATACCAGCCGTCATAAAAGGCATAATGTGCTACATGTAGTGAAAAAAAATCAAAAAATCAATGGAGCTAACATTTGTCAGGCACTTATGTGCAGAATATGTGCAATCAGCAACAACTCGCCTATATGCACAGGGCAGAAAGTGCAGATGTGCATTAAAGTGCTAACAGCATTAATGTGCACTTATGTGCAATCAGCAGCAATGGGCCTATACAAGCAGGGTAGAAAGTGCAGATGTACATTAAAGTGGTTAAAATTCTTAGGAAAAATAAAAAGGCTGGGGTGACATACCTATATACGTTTAAACGACCCAGTTAGCTGGCATAACTGGTCAGCACTCCAACTATTTACAATAAAAATCACTATTGCTTGAGGCAAATCATTTCCTTTGCTGCCAATTTAATGAATTATAAAAAACGAGATGTCAGCTGTTTAGAGTCCCCCTATTGGCAGGCATCAACTGCCGATGAAAAGATCTAATCGACATACATCTAAACATTGGTATTAACTAGTGATGGGAGTTAACATTAGATTAATCAAATTTCAATTCAATGTGTAATTTATTTGGCTACACAGTTAGGACCAGGAATCAGTGACTAAAGTTAAGAAGGTTTATTATAGCCTTATAGCCCGCTGCCGACGGCTATACCAGCTGTTAAAGGCCCTGATCCCGAGCGGCTCAGGCCTATAACGAGGGAGAGGGCCTTTAACAACTGGTATAGCCTGAGGCAGAAGGGCTATAAGGCTATTAGAACATTCCACCCACTAAGGGTAGAATGTTCTAAATTAAAAATGGAGAAACAAAAAGACAAACATTGGAATGTTGGAGTGCTGGGCTTATACCAGCCATTATAAGCCCAGAGCTACTCCATTGTCTTCAATGGAGCTCCCAACATTGCAATGTTCTAATACAAGTTAGCAGTCAAGTTAAGGTACACAAACCTCATCACCATGCTATACAGGTACAGAGTAACAACTGGGAAACCCAACCTCCTAAAGAAGTTTAAGTGTACCAGTATTAAGCAAACAAGAAGTTCAGCCACAGCAATACAAAAGATCAGTAACAAGATTTGATGCTCAGAGAAGAGTTCCTGGTTCTATCTTCTATACATGAGTTCATCTAAGCTAAAGTCTAACCTAGAAAGGATGGCTGTATCTAAATTAATCTCAATCTAGGGAAATTCAATAAAGGAGTATAATATGGCAGTGCAGGGAAAATATGAAAAATGGGCAGAATGGGAAGGTTTCAGCATTTCAGAAGCTCTGTCAAGAGTCTTCTTGGGTCAGGGATTAAGTGTTAGCCTAAGGCACACTTAGGAAAGAATCAAGGGGAAGTATAAAGGTGTAAACCTCTCATGGTTCAAAGGAAAATGCTGCAAGGGTCTGGAAAGGTTCTGAAAGCGTTCTGGGGCCGTTCTGAGACCAGACAGTGGGAACACTAGGTTATAACACACAAGTATCTTGAGCAACACCCCTCTTTATAAATCATCAGGGGTTACATTGTCCTTTTCCGTTCTCACGTTGTAAGCTGCAACATTTATGAAATGCCCCCCACTGGACACTGGAACGGAATCGTTCTTGTTCACTAAGGGCCATGTTGCGAAAATGCTGATCAAGGCTCCTCAGTTAATGATCTGGCTCTCCATGTTGTTCCATCAAGGTCTTCTTCTCAGGCTCTCTCTCTATCGCTAGTACAAAACTATAGCTATTCTCAACTAATAAACCTTGGGAATTGCACCTAGAAGGAAAAGTCATGTAAGCAGAAAATGGAAAACAGTATTTCATGCAGAATGGAAAACAGGCCCAGTCCAGTCATGTTAAGTAATGCACATTTAATATACCTGTGCACTTTCAAACACAAATGAATGTAAAATGTCAGTACATTAGATTCATATTACATGTGGCATACAGTACAATCTTGAATGTACATGTGTAAGTATGTCTCAGAACTATACTCTAATGCAATATGTGAAACATTAGTGCACACATTATAAAGAGCATTATCGTTCCTAGAGTAAACACATGTTTAATAGGTAAGGATGGTTTATTCATCACGTCTCTAAAGAATATATAATTTAATACGGTTAACGCACACAGTATGAGTAAATACTCTAATACTACAGTGAATCTACCTTAATAATGAGGTCAAGTGCAACACTTACATTAATCGTTAGATCACACAAGAAACATAAGCTAAGTGCAAGTTTATGTTATGTATTTGTGCCATGTATGGGTGGAGCCAAAATTACGCTGCACCACATGAATTAACGATTCAGAGAGTGCCCCACAGAGATGACATGAGTAATCTGGACCAGTGCCAACTCTGCCATATCAAAATTCTTTTCGCGGTATAAGCCCAAAACGCAATATCATCAAGGTACATTTCTGCTCTAATGGCCAAGACTGTTTCAAATAATATGACACCCCTAGTGGGTCATAAAGTGGGCGAGCGTATTTAGCATGGGATTTTTTTCCTCAGATCCTCAAGGTCAAGTTTGGTTGACAGCTGTTTCTCCTGCTTATTCAGGATTTTAGAAAAAAGTTAATCTGGACGGGCCTTACTCCATTGTTTGATTGCTTCTAAATGCCTCAAGGATTTTTCAAAATATGCCGACCAACTAGAGCCTGCTTTGGTTATCTTCTCCCACAGATAGTGCTTCAGAGTGTTGGCCTCTGCTCTTCTTAGCTTGCTACAGATTGAGAGAAATCTAGCACAAAGAAGTAATTTGCAATGAACCATGTGGGTCTCCAGTCTAAGCTGTGATTGTGAGGTGGCTTTCGGTAAGTGAAATGTGTAATAGCATGCTGTGTCTCTAACCAGTCTCATAAAGCATCTTTAACCATGCAGCAAAGTTGGCAAAGGTTTGCACTTCATAGCTTTGGAAGTAGACACATATCAGGGCAAGCTACATTCCTCAGTAAATGCAAAAAAAAAACAAAAAACTTAAATAAATTGCTGAGTTATGCAGCGTCACACATCTTCCCTCGTCGAACCATACCCCCTGATATTTATATTTTGTGACTTTCTCAATATGCTCATTGCCAATTGCCCAATAGTCCTTTATGTTTAATTTTCTTCCAAAAACAATGACCTTCATTTTAGAGGTGTTAGTTTTGATGTCATTGATCCTACATTATCTCTCTAGATCATCCAATTTCCTTTGTAGTCCAACTCCAGTTTGGTGTAGCAAGTTGGTATGGTCAGCACACTGGAGTATGTTGATCTTCTGGTTGAAGGGTTTGGGCGGGCAGGCTCTTAGAGTCGGGGTAGCCTTGCTGATGTCAGCCAGATATAAATTGAAGATCAGTGGTGCTAATACACCCCTCGCTTTAGACTCTTGTTCATAGATATTTTTCCTGTGGCAGACTTCGGAGTTCCCCATTTAGCAAGCTTTGACCATAATTTGCCTCTGTAGACATTGTCAAAGGCTGTAGTGAAATCTATAAAAGCTGCATAGAGTACTTTATTTTTAGTTCCCAGGATTTTTTCCACAAGCATAGACAAGTCAACAAGTTATCATCTATGCTGCAACCTTTTGCCAATCCCGCTTGAAACAATGGAATTCGGTTCTTCACTATTTCCCAGCTCTCTAGTTCTTTTAGGAGCAATTATCATTTGACATCTTGTAGTGTGATTGGGCAAAAATTCTGTGGTACTCTATTTGACCCTTTTTTATGAATCAGTACCAACAAAGAGCCTCTCCAGCTGCCTGGTGTAGTGCTGTTTGTAAAACACAAATTGTACAAGGGACACAAGATGTTCACCCATTTAGTCACCATAAACTTAAAAGTGGAGGCTGGGATGCCATTGGGATCCAGTGCACCGTTTCTGCGAGTTCAGTTGAAGGTTGTCTCTACAGCTTTTGTTGATATTGAACTCTTGTTTCCCTTGCAGCTTACCATCAAAGATACAGTTTCCATCCAAATTTGAGGGACAGTATTGTTGTAGCATAAGCTAGATGTATTGCTAATCCAAGCAGCAGGTTGTATGCTCATTGACTCAACCTTCCTTTGGTTGGAAAGTCAAAGATTTGCAATAGTCCAAAATTAATATGAGTCTTTTTGTTTAGCCGCTTCAAACAGCAAAATCAGCTGATTCTCTTCCTGCTTCAAAGGTGACAATGACAAGAATGATTTGTTCAATATCAACAATTCTCAACCACCATTTAAGAGCAAGCAAAGCTGATATTATCTCAAAATGTACACAGGTAGCAACGATTTCAAAGGTCCATGCTCTGGACAACTCACAGAGTTGATAATTTCTTTGTGGCTTTCATAGATAAACGGAATGAACACATCTTGCTATATTATTGTGCACAGTAAAGAGTTCTGCTCTAAGTCCCTGTATTTGAGACTATTGCCTTCTGGATTGACATTATTTACAGCCAAACGCCAACCGGCAAGTAAATAATGTCCTGGAAGTGCACTTAAACTATTCCACCATTAACCTGTCTGTTGACAGGCTCATCACGTCAAAGCGTCATCATCTAAAGCCCATGCTCCTTTTCTACACAAAGGGGCCGATTCCGATCTCGGTCGGAGGCGCACCCAATACCATTCGGTCGGGAAAAAGCCATGCGAAAGCCAGTTTCCCGACCGATCCGTACAGCACACCGAACGAGCAAGTACGATGCGCACAACAGCAAAAATTCCGGCCGAGCCGTACTCACCCAAACCAGGTCCTGTTCTCCGACCGAGGCGAATCCGGAAACGCCGAATCGAGTCGCACGGAAGGGAAAATGCAGCCCCGTCCGGCCGGACAAGTACGATGCGCTTTCCGTACGCGCCGAACCCGTCGCTACGCACGGCACGTCAAAGCATCCGGGAGAGGCGCACATAAGCTCCGAATCGCGCCACAACACGATCCACGGCTACGAGACGAACACAGCACAGACGAGGACGACGCGAAGCGACGAGGACGAAGCGAAGCGACGAGGACGAAGCCAAGCGACGAGGACGACGCGAAGCAACGAGAAGGACGAACGACACGAACCAACCATGAATCCCTTCGTCCCGATCATACCAATATTCTACATCTACTACCGGAACAGGCACGGACGCGTACGGCGCAGAAGGTAAGTCAGACACCAACCACAAAACACATACAACACGTACACGACACATCACACACATACACTGGGAATCTGAATATACTTGCAACAGCAGCACCATAGGGGCGGGATGCCCATCACCAATGCCACATATGCACACAGGGGCCTGAATGCGCGCCACCACCCCAACCCAGGGGGGCTGGATGCCAACCACCCTCAACCAGGGGGGCAGGATGCCTACCACTACTACCACCCTCACCCAGGGGGGCAGGATGCCTACCACTACTACCACCCTTAGCCAGGGTGGCAGGATGCCTACCACTACTACCACCCTTAGCCAGGGGGGCAGGATGCCTACCACTACTACCACCCTTAGCCAGGGGGCAGGATGCCCACCACTACTACCACCCTCACCCAGGGGGGCAGGATGCCTACCACTACTACCACCCTTAGCCAGGGTGGCAGGATGCCTACCACTACTACCACCCTTAGCCAGGGGGCAGGATGCCTACCACTACTACCACCCTTAGCCAGGGGGGCAGGATGCCTACCACTACTACCACCCTCAGCCCAGGGGGGCTGGATGCCTACCACTACTACCACCCTTAGCCAGGGGGGCAGGATGCCCACCACTACTACCACCCTCACCCAGGGGGGCAGGATGCCTACCACTACTACCACCCTTAGCCAGGGGTGGCAGGATGCCTACCACTACTACCACCCTTAGCCAGGGGGCAGGATGCCTACCACTACTACCACCCTCAGCCCAGGGCGGCTGGATGCCTACCACTACTACCACCCTTAGCCAGGGGGCTGGATGCCTACCACTACTACCACCCTTAGCCAGGGGGCAGGATGCCCACCACTACTACCACCCTCACCCAGGGGGGCTGGATGCCTACCACTACTACCACCCTCACCCAGGGGTGGCAGGATGCCTACCACTACTACCACCCTTAGCCAGGGTGGCAGGATGCCTACCACTACTACCACCCTTAGCCAGGGGGCAGGATGCCTACCACTACTACCACCCTTAGCCAGGGGGGCAGGATGCCTACCACTACTACCACCCTTAGCCAGGGGGGCAGGATGCCCACCACTACTACCACCCTTACCCAGGGGGGGCTGGATGCCTACCACTACTACCACCCTCACCCAGGTGTGGCAGGATGCCTACCACTACTACCACCCTTAGCCAGGGTGGCAGGATGCCTACCACTACTACCACCCTTAGCCAGGGGGCAGGATGCCTACCACTACTACCACCCTCACCCAGGGGGGCAGGATGCCTACCACTACTACCACCCTTAGCCAGGGGGGCAGGATGCCTACCACTACTACCACCCTTAGCCAGGGGGCAGGATGCCCACCACTACTACCACCCTCACCCAGGGGGGCTGGATGCCTACCACTACTACCACCCTCACCCAGGGGTGGCAGGATGCCTACCACTACTACCACCCTTAGCCAGGGTGGCAGGATGCCTACCACTACTACCACCCTTAGCCAGGGGGGCAGGATGCCTACCACTACTACCACCCTTAGCCAGGGGGCAGGATGCCCACCACTACTACCACCCTTAGCCAGGGGGGCTGGATGCCTACCACTACTACCACCCTTAGCCAGGGGGCTGGATGCCTACCACTACTACCACCCTTAGCCAGGGGGGCAGGATGCCCACCACTACTACCACCCTCACCCAGGGGGGCTGGATGCCTACCACTACTACCACCCTCACCCAGGGGTGGCAGGATGCCTACCACTACTACCACCCTTAGCCAGGGTGGCAGGATGCCTACCACTACTACCACCCTCACCCAGGGGGGCAGGATGCCTACCACTACTACCACCCTTAGCCAGGGGGCAGGATGCCTACCACTACTACCACCCTTAGCCAGGGGGCAGGATGCCCACCACTACTACCACCCTTAGCCAGGGGGCAGGATGCCCACCACTACTACCACCCTCACCCAGGGGGGCTGGATGCCTACCACTACTACCACCCTCACCCAGGGGTGGCAGGATGCCTACCACTACTACCACCCTTAGCCAGGGTGGCAGGATGCCTACCACTACTACCACCCTTAGCCAGGGGGCAGGATGCCTACCACTACTACCACCCTCACCCAGGGGGGCAGGATGCCCACCACTACTACCACCCTTAGCCAGGGTGGCAGGATGCCCACCACTACTACCACCCTTAGCCAGGGGGCAGGATGCCCACCACTACTACCACCCTCACCCAGGGGGGCTGGATGCCTACCACTACTACCACCCTCACCCAGGGGTGGCAGGATGCCTACCACTACTACCACCCTTAGCCAGGGTGGCAGGATGCCTACCACTACTACCACCCTTAGCCAGGGGGCAGGATGCCTACCACTACTACCACCCTTAGCCAGGGGGCAGGATGCCCACCACTACTACCACCCTTAGCCAGGGGGGCTGGATGCCTACCACTACTACCACCCTTAGCCAGGGGGCAGGATGCCCACCACTACTACCACCCTCACCCAGGGGGGCTGGATGCCTACCACTACTACCACCCTCACCCAGGGGGGCAGGATGCCTACCACTACTACCACCCTCACCCAGGGGGGCAGGATGCCTACCACTACTACCACCCTTAGCCAGGGGGGCTGGATGCCTACCACTACTACCACCCTCACCCAGGGGGGCAGGATGCCTACCACTACTACCACCCTTAGCCAGGGGGGCTGGATGCCTACCACTACTACCACCCCAACCCAGGGGGGCTGGATGCCTACCACTACTACCACCCTTAGCCAGGGGGCAGGATGCCCACCACTACTACCACCCTCACCCACGGGGGGCAGGATGCCTACCACTACTACCACCCTTAGCCAGGGTGGCAGGATGCCTACCACTACTACCACCCTTAGCCAGGGGGCAGGATGCCTACCACTACTACCACCCCAACCCAGGGGGGCTGGATGCCTACCACTACTACCACCCTTAGCCAGGGGGGCTGGATGCCTACCACTACTACCACCCTTAGCCAGGGGGCAGGATGCCTACCACTACTACCACCCCAACCCAGGGGGGCTGGATGCCTACCACTACTACCACCCTTAGCCAGGGGGGCTGGATGCCTACCACTACTACCACCCTTAGCCAGGGGGGCTGGATGCCTACCACTACTACCACCCCCACTCATAGGATGGACAATGCATGACACAACAAGCACACCACAACCTAGGGAATGCAAGATTAAGACATCCCCCCACCACCATGACAAGCGTGTGTAGGCTGTGTCAAATGCCTACAACACCGAACATGACTTTCAACATACAATGTGACCCCCTAGCACATGTGCCACACATATATGTGTGTGGCACCCACAATGCAAGCAGCCCATGACCATTGTGGCAATGGGGCCTAAACCCCCATCATCACAGTGACCAAAAGGTAAGTGTGGGGTCCATAGCTGAAGCACATTTTGACCATTGTGGCAATGGGGTCTAAACCCCCATCATCACAGTGACCAAAAGGCAAGTGTGGGGTCCATAGCTGAAGCACATTTTGACCATTGTGGCAATGGGGTCTACACCCTCATCATCACAGTGACCAAAAGGTAATTGTTGACAAAGAAAGAGCTGCAACTGCCAAACTGCATGGATCATTCCTGCTCACAGAACCAAAAACTCATCTGTGGCAAAGTAGTGTATGTGTCCCATTGCAACATAAATTGGGGGAGCCAAATACTGCAGTGCAAATGAAACATTCCTTTGGCCATGTGCAGACAAACAACACCCATGGGGGCTGAGACCGTCAACAGTCATCAATGACACAATGACAGAAGTGACCATCAGAATGCAGAACCACATATTTGCACCAATGGGCACACAAATGCAGATACCCTGTGGAGACAGCAGATGTGAGGTGAACAGATACCATACCATGGCAGCAATGGGACACACAAACCATGATCACTGTGCTGACCGATGACCTAGGAGTCCCAGGGACAGCAGGGGAAACACACCAAACAACATACAGCCAATGGCACACCCAAGATATGCCAATGCAGTGGTGCAGATGCACAAACACAAACAGGCAGACCAACACTGTCATCATACACAGCAGGTGAGGGGTGGGGGTGCCAGTGTCCCCAGGCAACCACACAACACATGAGGAGAGCTGAATACCAATCATACAGATGTGCATACACTGCCACACTAAGGTAACTCATGGATCCAAATCCCCTATGTGGGCAAGCAGGCATTGTCAGGTGAGAGGGAGCACAAAACACACATGTCACACAGGCACGTAGGAACAACAACTGACACAGCAAGTCACAGACACACCACAGCACCACCCCCAGGGCCCCCACAATGTGGTGACCCTGGGCTGAATAAAAATACCACTGTGATGACAAAGCTAAATGTCGTTCACACTATGAACCACAGTCAGGTGTCCTGAGCAACAAACTACCATCACACCTACACAAGCACAAATCAATCAGCATGGCCAGTAAGCCAAGGCCAACATGGAGGCAGGGGCCTAGCCGGGCAACAACTCTCATCTGCACACACTCAACACCACACCCCTCGACCTCCAACAATGTGCAGCAGTGAAGTACACATGCACTGGTGACATTGCACATGCACCCATGACTATTCCAGGGTGGTGGGTGGGAACCAAGGTGTAGAAACACATCACACATGGACACTCAACAAGACTCCTGAATGTCTGACACACTGCACACTACGCTGTACATGGACATGACGGCAATACCACACCGACCAATGGGATCCCAGCCACAGTCACACACCAATGAAGAAGCCAAGGTCACCCACAAAGAACACACATAGACAACTTCCAACATTGCAGCTCTGACCCTGAGGAGTGGCAGCAGTCACACACACAACATGTCACAATCACTGAAAGATAACACAAACTGGAAATCACATGACAGGGGCAAACAACAAGTGCCAAGGGGAAACCTGACTGTGACCCATCTGCGTCTGCACACAAACTCAGCCCTGACAGCAAACACACCTATGGGTGACACCCTGATGACCAGTAATGTGCCATGCACCCACATCACAGAGAACACAGGGAGAAGACTTTGGGGGAACATAGCTCAAGTCAGCAAGCATCACAAACAGGTACAACACTAGGGATCACAGCATGCGCAGATGAATGGAAGTGAACACACAGACATGCACATACAACACACACCTTGGGTGCAGGCAATGTCACACGTGTACACACTGCCATGAGGGGACTCCACTCCTGTGTGAGGAAAGCTGTGCCATATGTTGCCTCAGTAGGGCCCCATCATGTCAGCTGAGCACTTGGTCACACAATCAACAATTAGCACCAAATGAGGGCTCCCATCACATCAGCCTGGTCATGGATGTGCCAACGGAATCATCAGCACAGATCCAACACACTTGTATAGCAATGTTGCACTGACTACACGGATGAGTCCCTCCCCATTGATGCCCAAACCTGCATGTCCACTGGAGATGGCAACACGGTCAGGGAAGTAGACAAATGCAACGATGGCAGGCACAACAGATGTGCAGGGGTGGAAGCCACAGATATGAAATTGCCAATGTAAGTAGGAAACCCATTGCCAAATACTGAACACATGACACCCTCAGATGCTGCTATTGATGACATGGATACACCACATGATAGGACACATTCCCCCTGGACCACATGGGTTCCTGCACAGTAACACTTCATAATCATGAGACCAGATATCACCATCACTGCAGCAAGGGCATGGTTAGCTGCACCAACAACATGTACATCTGAAGCATGAGCACTAGAGAAAAGAAAGTTGCTTTATTCAGCATATGTGTTGAGGCCAAACGAAGTCCTGAAAAAAGAGCAAAGGCCAATGGCCAGTCCATTGTCAAAGTTCAAACAGGGTGACACTGGCAGATGTCACCCTACGCATGCCTGCACAATACCAGGGACAATCCACTAGGAGGGGCAACCGGGGGGCAGGCCAGGCACCGCAGGGACAGGATCAGGGCTCACCAGGGGGAGTCAGGGAAGGGGTGGTGGGTGCAGGAGAGCCACTGACAACTGCAGTGGAGGTGTCTGACATGGTGTGTGCCGGCACAACTGGGGGGCATGACACAGATGTCGTGGGTGCCGGCACAACTGCAGTGGACCCTGCAGATGGGGTGGACAGGTCCGCCACTGCAGTGCCCAAGTCAGACAGGGCGGTAGTGGACTCCACTGCAGTGCCTACCTCCAGGGGAGGAGAATGGGGAACAGGCAAGGTGGGTTGGACAGAGGGGGGACACCCTCACCACATCAGTGGCACAGACAAGCGCAGCGGGGGGTGTGGTGCTGGGAGAGCAAGTGGCAGGGGGAGAAGGCCGGAGCATCTTGGGGATGGTATATCTGTGGGTGGGGGAACCTGGGGCAGGGTGTGGTGGGGGCACCTGTGCAGTGGGGGCCTGAGGGATGGAGGACGGAGACCTTGTGCCTGAGCTGCAGGGTGGTGGCGGGGTCTTGCTCTTAGCACTCCGGGGGACTTGCGGGTGGGGGCCTCAGTCCGTCTGCGCCTGGGGAGGGTGTCCGGGGGCGAGGGGCACTCTGCTCCGTGTGGGTGGGCTTCCTCTTCCCCCGGGATGCTGGAGCAGCTTCATCGGTGGGGAAGAGGCCGAGGTCACAGAGGAAGAGCTGCTGTGACTTTGGGGTTGCAGGTGAGGCAAGGGAGGGTGCTTTGGAGGGAGAGGGAACTGAGGACTGCGCAGTGCATGTGGATGCGTGTGTGTGTTCCAGGGCCCCATCCCCTGTGAGTCTGGCTTCAGTCCCCTGAATGTGCGTGCGTGTGCGTTTTGTCATTGGCGTGTGTGTCAGTGTGCTGGATGTGTGTGTGCTGGTGTGTGCCTGTGCCAGTGTGTGTGTGCCTGGGATGGGTAAGGTGCTGGGGAGTGTGGATGGAGCAGAGGCAGGAGGGGTGAGGGACCGTTTGAGGAGGGACACTGCTGCCGTCAGGGAGGAGTCCATGGACCTATTGCCCCTCTGTAGGTCAGACATGCCCGATGAGATGCCCTCCATGAACGACACCAGCTGAGTCAACAGCGCGGTGTGCGCATGGAGGACACTCAGCATGGCTGTCTGCCCTACATGGAGCTGGCGAAGGAGGTACACAGACTCCTCACTCAGGGCAGCAGGGGACACAGGGGCAGGGGGTGCGGTGCCTGGCCCAAAGGAGACACGCTCCCGGACATGGGAGCCTCCACGGACCTGGGGAATGGGAGCCGATGGGAGGGCGGTGGTGGTGCTGGTGGTGGCGGGGACAGCAACACTAGCTGGGGTGTGGTGGCTGCTGACACCCGCCTCCACAAGGGAGTCATCCTCCGAGTTGCTCTGGTCCTCAGCTGAGGTGGATGCTGCTGAGGACTCCTCGGTGTGGCTCCCCTCGCCCTCCGTGCCACTGGGTCCCTCCGACCACTCCTCGGCTGCTGACCCAGTCTGGCTCTCTGGCTCCTCCTGGTCCGTGGAGCTGTCCCCTTCCGTGGCCGTGGATGTATCTGCAAACAATGGGGAAACAGACAGACATCAGTCACCTGCACCAAACGCACACACCACTGTGAGCACAGCACATTACAGAGCAAGCCCTGGCATCATTAGTTGTACATTGCTAAAAGTGCCCTAATTGAACAGGAGAAGTCAATTGTCAGTCTGATGCCAAGCATGGCACTCACATCCCACATGGCCTTGCACCCATCTGTCTGGTGTCTGTTGGATTGCAACACCCCAGTGTTGACACATGCACCAAGTACACAGTAGTTGGACAGTGCAGAGGACACGGTGTGGACACATCACAGCTCTTGCCACTGAGTCAGTACAGGTTCACGGATGTAAGGGATGCCCAGAGTCAAATAGGAAATGCATGTGATGCATTCCAGCGACAGACACCATGATGCACCCATGTCCTGATAGCCAGCGCCACTATGGTGTGCATGTAGCACATGTCACTCCCCTGCAGGATCACCAATCAGTAGACACATGCCATGGCGGAGGCATGACTGCAAAGTCATACATCACTGTCTCAGTGATGTATGACTTTGCAGCCAGACAACAACACTCTGCACTGTGTCACAATAGTAGGTCATGGGGAATGCAAGTCCTGGAGCTGCACAAGTGCACATGTACATCCCCCCACAACACATCCTCTTAACCCTCATCTGTCCAGGTCATACCTATTGGACATATGGGAGACCTGTGACACTACCCTCTGAACCTGAGCCCCTCACACTCTGCTGTGCATGGGGAACAGCTGCCTGAACTTCACATTTACATGCCCCAGTCTGCATGGGCAGCTGATCAGACACCTATGTGTCACACAAGTATCGTCTCCTATGGTCACATCTCCAGTGGCATGCTGAGCCCCTACCAAGAAACTCCACAGCAGTCCTGGCGACTAATCCACAGCACACTGACACAGAGGCAGACACCTGAGGGGTCAAATCACTGTGCACAATGTGTCCTCTGATACACGGGAGTGGGAGTACAGAGTGTATTGTATGGCCTGGAGTAGGCATGACTGTCCAGCCCCACATGAATGAGGGATGAGCCCTGGACTGTAGGCAGCTGGCTAAGTATGTGTGACACACGTCATATACATACTCCTGGGGCCCAAACATTGTTCCCACCCGCAGCATGGGTGTGTGCCAGGTACCCCAGCCACATGTGGTGGATCAGCTCAGCAATTGGACCACAGATCAAAGTAACACGCTGAATACATGTCAGAATACAGGCATTGTGTAAGCAATGGACCCACCCATGATGCCCACCACAGAGTCAGGGAAACAGATGCTGTCTCCCACCTTGAGTCAAGCAAACTGCAAGGACACAGTCCTAAGTGACAGAATTCCCTGCATGTAAGGGCCACACCTGGGTATCAGATGAGGAGTGGGCAGTGCACAATAGAGGGACATGGCTCCTGGACAACATGACTGCTGTACTGTGGCAGTTCAACCTGGCCCGAGGAGGGCACATAACATGTTAGACAGAGTACACAGTGCAGTCTTTGACTCACCCCCTCCTTGCTGCTCTCTGGCCTTCAGCTGCCCATCCAGGTCTGGAAAGACCACCGCCAGGATCCTGAGCATGTGGGGGTCAGGGTCCGTGTTCCGCCCCTCCTGCGAGGAGGCGACAGCTTCAGCTGGACCCGTGCAATCCTCCGGGTCCAGCCCCGAAGGTCCTGCCACCTCTTTTGGCAGTTGCGGATCCGGCGCTTGTAGACCCCCACGGACCGGACAGCCCGGACGATGTCCTTCCATATCTCATGCTTCCGATGGGCAGAAGCCTGTCAGGATGACAAAGTGATAAGGCCATTATTACACATGCAACATATCCGTGCATGACACAGTTGCATATACATGTCGCAATCACAGGGGCACATGGTGTACCCAGGCAGTGCACGGCTGCCCATGGACAGTTTTCCAGAAGTCACTACATGGTATCATAGCATGGGGAGTAAAACCCTGTTCAGAAGCACTGTCACTGCACCATACCTGTCCAGTGCAAGTCACTACACACTATGGGGGGTGACAACTACTCAGTGAGCCTGCTAGCCAGTGGTGTGCTGACTCTCAGCCTTGCTAGTCAGACAAAATGCACATTCAGAAAGGCAGTGCACAGAACACTCACCTGCTCCCCTGGTGTCCCATACAGCTTGCTGTACTGTGGAAGTAGGCTGTCCAGCAGGGCCTGGTTCTCTTCAAGGCTGAAGGCTGGGGCTCTCTCCACAGTACGTGCCATTGCAGGGTCCAGAGGGGCAGAGACAGCAGCAGTGCAGTGGCAGATGTCGTCCTGGAGCATGTAGTGCAGGCAAGTGGGCTCTCAGGGGAACATGCAGCAATATATATGTGCTGGAGAGGCAGATACTGTCCCTTGTGTCCAAAGTGATAGGTCCAAGTCGTTTGCATCTTCTGAATCTGGCCAATCCATGGAATAGCAGCACCAAAACACGCCCACAGCATCCTTCAAAATTTCAACTTCATGACATACATGATTTTGCAACATTGTTGTGGGTGACCAACTGATTTTCCAGCAACCGACTCGTTCGAATATTCGAAAACGCGTCCGTTGCCAGGCAAGCCCATTGTCAATGGGTGCGCACCGATCGGTCCATTGAGGTACAACGCGCACAGGGGTACAACGCGTACCCGCACACATTGAATGCAATGGGCCGGCCGGAGGCACCGATCGGTCCATTGCAGTACAACGCGCACAGGGGTACAACGCGTACCCGCACACATTGAATGCAATGGGCCGGCCGGAGGCACCGATCGGTCCATTGCAGTACAACGCGCACAGGGGTACAACGCGTACCCGCACACATTGAATGCAATGGGCCGGCCGGAGGCACCGATCGGTCCATTGCAGTACAACGCGCACAGGGGTACAACGCGTACCCGCACACATTGAATGCAATGGGCCGGCCGGAGGCACCGATCGGTCCATTGCAGTACAACGCGCACAGGGGTACAACGCGTACCCGCACACATTGAATGCAATGGGCCGGCCGGAGGCACCGATCGGTCCATTGCAGTACAACGCGCACAGGGGTACAACGCGTACCCGCACACATTGAATGCAATGGGCCGGCCGGAGGCACCGATCGGTCCATTGCAGTACAACGCGCACAGGGGTACAACGCGTACCCGCACACATTGAAAGCAATGGGCCGGCCGGAGGCACCGATCGGTCCATTGCTGTTCAACGCATCACTGTACATGTGACTGGCATATGTCAGCATGCCTGTCTCAGATGGACATATGCCAGCCACAGATAGCTCCCAGGGAGTGAGGGGCACACCTACATCACGACAGCCTGTCCAAACCTTATCATAAGGCATGTAAGGCTGCATTTCCTATTGTGTGTATGTTGGTGTACATGTTGTCCTGTGGGTGTCACCTGTGGGCAGCCACCCCCAGGCTGTGCACGTGTTAATGGGGACAGGATCCTGGGTGTTACGTGTACGTGACCACTGTGATGTGCAACTGTTCATATCTGTGCATGTGCCATGGTCACATTTCACAGTGGTGTTTGTGTATGTCATGTCACATACCCCGTGAGTCCCATGTGGGACGGTATGTTTGAGCCAGGGTGTCCCAGTGGCACAATAGTGATGGCCCTCCACAGTCTTTGTGCATGTAGTGTTTACAATGTCTCTGATTTCATGTGCACAATGGGAGACAGTCTCCACATCCACGTTGTGTGTGCATGGACTCTGATGTTGTGCGTGTGTGTCACAGACGTCCATGGCTCTCCTGCCATGGCAAGTGTGGCCACTACCTGTGGGGGTCATGTTTGTTTTGTTGTGGTGTACACATGATACTCCAGGTGATGCCAGTGTCCATGTGGCATTACAGGGTCCCTGGGAATGTGCCTGTCGTTGAGCTGTGGTGCCTGGGGCACATCTGTCCTCACATGTCACTGGGGGGTGACTGTGACACAGCATCATGATATCCAATGGGCCAACCTGGGACAAATTGATGCCACCTGTAGGACCGTGTTGACAGATGTTGGCCATGTATGTACCATACATGTCGTTCCGGTACTGCACACTTCATGTAGTTGTGCCTCATGATGATGTATGTTGGGATCTTGAGTGTGTTCAATGCCGCATATGTGGGGTGACTGACGATCTTGCTTACTTCTCCTCTGCACTGCAGGGCTCCTGCTGTCCATCGGCCATTCCCAGACCTGGCAACGATGGTGGAACGGGACAGCATCCGACGGTACCGCTTCACCAGGCAGCTGATTGAGGATTTGGCAGTGCAGTTGTCCCCACATTTGCAGCCTGGCCGGCCGTATCCTACAGCGCTGACCCCCAAGGTGAAGGTGATGGCAGCCCTACACTTCTTTGCCACCGGTACCTTCCAACATACTGTGGCGTCTGCTGGTGGGATGTCACAGACCATGTTCAGCCGTGTGCTCCGCGATTTCTTGGCGGCAATGTTGCTCTTCCTGAACCGGTACATCTATTTCCCTAGACTGCGACGACTCACTGACGTGAAGAGTGACTTTTATGCCCTGGGGAGGATGCCGCATGTCATTGGCTCCATTGATGGGACACATGTGGCTTTGGTACCACCACAGGCCCAGGAGCAGGCCTACAGGAACCGCAAGCACTACCACTCGGTCAATGCACTGGTGGTGTGTCTTGCAGACATGACCATCACACACGTGTGTGCCCGTTTCCCTGGTTCAGCACACGATGCCTTTGTGATGAGGAGTAGTCGCATCCCCAGGTTGATGGCACAGATGCAGAACCAGCGTGCCTGGCTTGTCGGTGTGTACTGACTTTGTGCCATTGTGTGTGATCTGATCTGTAGTATTCCGCCCACTTTTCCAAGTCAGCTGATGTGCACTTGTCTGTCCGTAGGTGACTCGGGATACCCCAACATGCCGTGGTTGCTGACACCCCTCAGGAACCCTGTGACACCTGCCCAGATGCGCTACAATGAGGCACATGGTCGGACCAGGAGAGTGATTGAGCGGACCTTTGGTCTCCTGAAGAGCCGCTTCCGCTGCCTGGACAAGACCGGAGGGTCCCTCCCATATGCCCCTGCGAAAGTGTGCAAGATTATCATCGTCTGCTGCATGCTCCACAACCTGGCAGTGCGGAAGGAGTTGCCTCTCATCCAGGATGACGATGACCAACATCCGCCACCTGTGGAGGATCCTGGCCTGGACCACGATGCCAGTGACGATGATGATGATGATGGTGATGGTGATGTCCGCACACAGCTCATCACCAACTTCTTTAGCTGAATGTGAGTATCCTGAGGTGTCATGTCAATGATGTGAGTTGGCATGATGTGTGGGTGGTGCTCTGGTGCTGTTGGAGTGTGTCCATGGGCTACTTGACTGGATGTGTGTTGCGATGTGTGGTGACAGGTGGGCTGTACTCCCCAACAGTGTTGACATGCTAACTTGGTTCTGGGTGGGTATCTTGTAACATGTATTGTGCATGAGTTTTGCTGTTCTGTCCTGTACTCCATTGCTTTTGACTGTGTGTCATTTCTGTCCTTCACAGGGTACTTTCAGATTCGTTTGGTCAACTGTGTCCACCGACAACGTGATTGCACATCCAGGCTGGTAGCTGTTGTGTCCCTACAGGTGATGTGCGCCACACCCATGGACTTCCTTCTGTCTACAGTTGTTGACTGTGTGCCCGCTACCAGGTGGGGTTACCTTGCATCTGTAGTGGTTACGGCATGTTGCTACTGTGTAATAAACCTGTGCTTCACTTAGTGATGTGCGTTGTCTGTGGTCACACATTTGACTGCCATTTGCTTACTGCACCTGTGGGCTACTTGACTACAACTGGGAATGGGTGTGGTGTCTGTGCATTGCACCGTCTTCCCTGGCAACATCAGTGTAGGCAATGAGTCAGATGGCCTAGGTGTGTATGTGTTGTGTAGCCCTGGTGGTGTGTCTCCCTCATATGTGTCACGTTGCCTGTACTCACATGCCTGTGTTGTCCTTGCTGTTGCAGTTCGCATACACAGTGTAATTTTGTTGTTCATCATCCCCATAACAGTACCCACGTTGGAATCACGACAGAGGCAAGTATGGTGTATTATTGTGTTTATTGTGATACATCTGTGATAATAGTGCATAGGATGGATTGTGCTGTACATGAATCTTGCAATCCCAAGTTCCTAGATGAATAGAAAGTCCAGGTAGACAGGATCCCCAGTATCGGGGCCACAGTTGTCTGACACATTGTTCCAACTTGTACTCCCCATGCAATGTGTGGGAGTAGTGTTGCCATCAACAGGGTGAACAGTCTGTGCACAAAGGCGAAAATCCAGAACAGGTTCAGGCTTCCTGGGAGTTGCGCTTGGCCATCAGCCTCTCACTTTCCCCTCCTCGGACGACCCCTCTTCTTGGGGGGGGCCCTCAAGTGCAGGCTGCTGCGGTGCAGGGGACTCTCCGCCAGAGTCCTCCTCCCTCCCTGTGGCAGTTGCAGTTTGTTCGGTACCAGATGTTGTTGGCACACAGGGAGGTGTGGACTGGTTGCTGTTCATCTGGCGGAGGCATTGTAAAATGTCCCTGTGCACCGCCGTCATCTCATGTAGTACATCCCACTTGGACTCCACGCGGGTCATGTGGGAGTCCACACGTGACATGTGGGAGTCCACACGTGACATGTGTGACTCCACATGGGACATGTGGGAGTCCAAGCGGGCATGATGGGCAGCCTGCTGCTGTTTGATGTCTCTGAGGAGCCCCACTACCTGGCTGAGCTCTCCGGTGCTGGACTGGTACGCATCAGCTATGCGTACCAGTTGTGGGTCTTCATGCACACCAGCAACGTCTGCAAGCAGCGACCTCTGTCTCCCACCCCTCCCACCACCCCTGCTGACATGTGCAGTGTGTGCAGTTGCACGCACAGATAACCCTGGTCCACCTTGGGGGTTGGTGGTGGTGGTGGTGTCCATGGCCCCAGGTTGGTCCAGGGTCACTGCGCTGGTGTTGTTCCTTATTCTGTCCATGTCGGCAGGGATGGTATTCGTGGTGACAGTCGTTGGAGGGGTGGGTGCAGGGGGTGCAGCTGGTGGACCTGCTGGTGCTGCAGCTGGTGGTCCTGCTGGTGCAGCATGTTGACTTGCACCGGATGTGCCAGGTTGTTCTTCATCGTCCGAGGAGGACAGAGGCTGTACGACGCCAGTGAGCTCGGCATCCTCTTGAGCCTGGGACTGGGACTCCTCAGCGTCTGCTGCTGTGTCCCTATCATCACCTGTTTTTGGGAGACACAAACAATGTATGTCATGTTTCTGCAGGCATCAGTGGTTGACACACCTGACAGTTGTGACTGTGCCTCGGGGTGCGGGCCTGTACATTGTATTGTCCTAAGTCGTCACAGTCAGGGGTTGATATTGGTGTGGCACATTGTCCTGCATTATTTGGGCATTTCTATGTATTCTCTGGGGTGTGAACATGGTCTGCATTGATTGTGTTTGGTTGACAGCCAGACCTCCTTCCCACCCACCCACCCACCCAGTCAGTTATCCCACCATGGAACGTGCTTGCATTGCAGGGAGTGTAAGTTGTCTCTCAGGATGTCAGTCAGAGGTGTCCTGCTGTTTGTTGGTGCACAGTTGGCAGCAGGGCCTTGTGCTCCCCGCAGCAGTAGCCAGTGTCAGCCATCTTGTGAGTCCTTCTCCACTCCCTGTGATGTGAGCATGGTTCAGGGTGGTGTTGATGGGCCAGTTGTGAGGCTGAGCAATGTCTGTGACTACGACTCCCATCATGCTATTGCCTCCACCCCCTTCCCAGCATGCCCATGCTTCCTTCCTTTTGACTCTGCTTCCCTGTGGGGTGGGCTGGCTGTGCTGACAGGATGGCTGGGAGTGTTGTCCTGGCAGTTGTTTGGCTAAGAGTCCCAAGAGTGTCCCTGTGCTTCACACAACATAACCCAGGGTGGTGGTGCTTTGTGGGATCTTGTGTTAGGATGGAGGGCATTGCATTCTACCAGGTGGGTACTGTGGAGTTTGTGTTGGGGGGGGTGTGAGGGGAGGTGCTGGTGACTATGGTCAGTGCTGCAAGTCCCCCTTCCCACCCAGCCAGCCGGATATCCCACCATGGAACGTGCTTGCATTGCAGGGAGTGTAAGTTGTCTCTCAGGATGTCAGTCAGTGGTGTCCTGCTGTTTGTTGGTGCACAGTTGGCAGCAGGGCCTTGTGCTCCCCACAGCAGTAGCCAGTGTCAGCCATCTTGTGAGTCCTTCTCCACTCCCTGTGATGTGAGCATGGTTCAGGGTGGTGTTGATGGGCCAGTTGTGAGGCTGAGCAATGTCTGTGACTACGACTCCCATCATGCTATTGCCTCCACCCCCTTCCCAGCATGCCCATGCTTCCTTCCTTTTGACTCTGCTTCCCTGTGGGGTGGGCTGGCTGTGCTGACAGGATGGCTGGGAGTGTTGTCCTGGCAGTTGTTTGGCTAAGAGTCCCAAGAGTGTCCCTGTGCTTCACACAACATAACCCAGGGTGGTGGTGCTTTGTGGGATCTTGTGTTAGGATGGAGGGCATTGCATTCTACCAGGTGGGTACTGTGGAGTTTGTGTTGGGGGGGTGTGAGGGGAGGTGCTGGTGACTATGGTCAGTGCTGCAAGTCCCCCTTCCCACCCAGCCAGCCGGATATCCCACCATGGAACGTGCTTGCATTGCAGGGAGTGGAAGTTGTCTCTCAGGATGTCAGTCAGTGGTGTCCTGCTGTTGGTTGATGTGCAGTTCCCAGCATGCCCTTGTGCTCCCCACGACACAGCAACAGTGTCAGACATCTTTGATGGGCCTTTCTACTCTCTGTGGGATGTGCATGCGTGAGTGTGAGCTTGCTGGGCCATGTGGTGGGGGATGTAGAGCTGTGACTACGACTCCCATCATGCTATTGCCTCCACCCCCTTCCCAGCATGCCCATGCTTCCTTCCTTTTGACTCTGCTTCCCTGTGGGGTGGGCTGGCTGTGCTGACAGGATGGCTGGGAGTGTTGTCCTGGCAGTTGTTTGGCTAAGAGTCCCAAGAGTGTCCCTGTGCTTCACACAACATAACCCAGGGTGGTGGTGCTTTGTGGGATCTTGTGTTAGGATGGAGGGCATTGCATTCTACCAGGTGGGTACTGTGGAGTTTGTGTTGGGGGGGGTGAGGGGAGGTGCTGGTGACTATGGTCAGTGCTGCAAGTCCCCCTTCCCACCCAGCCAGCCGGATATCCCACCATGGAACGTGCTTGCATTGCAGGGAGTGTAAGTTGTCTCTCAGGATGTCAGTCAGTGGTGTCCTGCTGTTTGTTGGTGCACAGTTGGCAGCAGGGCCTTGTGCTCCCCACAGCAGTAGCCAGTGTCAGCCATCTTGTGAGTCCTTCTCCACTCCCTGTGATGTGAGCATGGTTCAGGGTGGTGTTGATGGGCCAGTTGTGAGGCTGAGCAATGTCTGTGACTACGACTCCCATCATGCTATTGCCTCCACCCCCTTCCCAGCATGCCCATGCTTCCTTCCTTTTGACTCTGCTTCCCTGTGGGGTGGGCTGGCTGTGCTGACAGGATGGCTGGGAGTGTTGTCCTGGCAGTTGTTTGGCTAAGAGTCCCAAGAGTGTCCCTGTGCTTCACACAACATAACCCAGGGTGGTGGTGCTTTGTGGGATCTTGTGTTAGGATGGAGGGCATTGCATTCTACCAGGTGGGTACTGTGGAGTTTGTGTTGGGGGGGGTGTGAGGGGAGGTGCTGGTGACTATGGTCAGTGCTGCAAGTCCCCCTTCCCACCCAGCCAGCCAGCCAGATATCCCACCATGGAACGTGCTTGCATTGCAGGGAGTGTAAGTTGTCTCTCAGGATGTCAGTCAGTGGTGTCCTGCTGTTTGTTGGTGCACAGTTGGCAGCAGAGCCTTGTGCTCCCCACAGCAGTAGCCAGTGTCAGCCATCTTGTGAGTCCTTCTCCACTCCCTGTGATGTGAGCATGGTTCAGGGTGGTGTTGATGGGACAGTTGTGGGGGGGCAATATGTGTGAGTGCGACTCCCATGATGCTATTGGCTACACTGACTTGGCCAGCATACACAGAATTCCTTCCTTTGAGTGGTCTTCACTGTGTGTTGGTGTTGTTGTGGTGGCTACATGTGTGGATGTGTGTGTTAGTTCTATTTGTGCCACTGCCTAGCTGTAGTTGTGGTTGTGTTTGTACATGTGTTGGCACAGTTGGATGTGACTTTTTTGATGGCATGTGTTGTGTTTATCTGACTGACATACACATTTTGGGATGATTCTGTTCTAGTTGCTGTGTAATTGCTATGAGTGCATGGTTTGACTCTCCCCTTGACAGTGATGTGTGTGTTTTGTGGCAGTTTATTGTGTACATTTGTTGTGTACTCACCAGGCTCTGGGATGTCCTCTAGTCCATATACGCTCACTGGCGGAAGGATGGCCCGCACCTTCTCCTCCCAGGGCCTGAGGTATACTGGCTTGGCAGGAGGGCCACTGCCGGTGTATTGGCTCAGGTGGTAGTCTTTCTTGAGCAGCTCCCGGACCCTCCTGCGCACGTCATACCACCTGTTCTGGATGTCGGTCTTTGTGCGCCGACATGGTGATTGGGCGTTCACCCTGTTGATGATCCTCTCCCACATCTTGGTTTTCTGCGACATGGGGGTCTGTTGGACCAGAGTGCCAAACAGCTGTGGCTCCACCCTGAGGATCTCGTCTACCATGACTTCCAATTCACTATCTAGGAACTTGGGATTCTTCTTGGGGGGCATGGTGATGGGTGGTGATAGTGGGTGCTGTGTGTGTTGGTGTGCAGGTGAGGGTGTGTGGGTGTGTGTTGTGCTGGGTGTATGTGAGGTAGGTATTTGTTGGTGTGCTGCTGGTGTGTGGCTTGTGTGAGGGATGAGCTGTGGGTGTGTGGTTGCTTTCTCTTGGGTGCTGGCAGTGGAATGGCATTTGCAAAGGCTCATGGTAGTGATTTGTGTCCTTTATATAGGTGGAGTTGTTGGTGTGTCTTTGTTCTCTGTCCCCACCCCCCCAGTATTTATTGGCTTGGTAATTGCTTGTTTGGCCTTTTTTTGGTTGATTTTTCCTTTGTGCTGTTTGTGTATGTTGGAAACGTTCTTGTGACCGAGTCGGACCCTGCATTGGTCTCGTACGGTGTTTTCCGTTTCGTTCACGCTGTGTTTGTGCAGTTTTGTATGCTGCGTACGCGTCGGTCGCGGTGTATTGTGTTGCTTCGGCTCGGTTTTGTATGCGTGTCGGTCGTACGGCTTGTCCTCCGTCCGACTCGGTCGTGTTTTTCGCGCCTTGCATCGTACTTTGCAGGTTGGAGTTGGCGGGTACGATTCGGTCGGATTTGTTCCGGGTGCGTGTCGGTCGGTTGGATTCGCGTGTTTTTCCGGCCGGATTGCTATTTTCCGAGCGGGTCGGTCGGTCGGCTTGGTTTCCTGACGTGTCGGTCGGATTTATCGCGGCTTGCATCGTACTTGGCGTGTCGGGCGCCACTGGTACGTGTCGGTCGGTATTTTTTCCGGATCCGAGTCGGTCGGTGCTTTTTCCGGCCCGAATCGGAATCGA